>VYZT01022834.1:4122-39934 GCA_013400735.1 Pomatostomus ruficeps
GAATTAACCCCAGCTCCCTGTGACCCTAAGAAGTCATAAACCAACAGGATACAGGAGAGGGAGAATGTGCTCTAGTGTTTCAGCTGACCTGCAGAGCGCTGTCTCTGTCCTGCCAAGGCTGAAAGCCAGATGATGAATTACAGAGCAACACTCCGGGTTCAGAGGCAAACGTCACCCCCTTCCCTCCGTACATGCACACGCAGACATGTTCACTCACCCCAAACCAGCTCCGGTTCTGCAAAAGGCCAAGTACGGTTTGGGCTCATTTACAGAGTCGTATTCCAAGATAGAAGGGGGAAGAAAATTGCCTATCCAGGAAGCATGCATGTCTGTGAGTAACAATATTTAAGAGCACATGGTGCATATTAAATAACTGACAAAACCCCAATGAGCTTCTGTTTTTGTAGATGGATTATTAAACGTATCAAAAATACTATTCCAAAGCAGAACCAGAAAGGTACCCGAGAACCTCACCTTTTGTAAAGAACAAATATAAGGAGGACAAAAAGTGATGCACAACTCTCTTTAAAATAATCTCTACCTGAATTTATTTTGTAAATACAGAACAAAACCTCTTACACAAAGTAGCTAATCAAATTAATTCTAGCTGACTGCACACAGAACATGGGATAATGCAAATGTCTGGGCACAGAGCTCAAATCTCATCACCTGTAATCACTAAGACAAGAAGGTCTTTGCAATATTTACACTTATGGTGGACTGCTTAGTTGCACAAGAAGCTCAGCCCCAGCTCAAGGCTCACTCAGAGGGATGAATCAGCTCCTGAAAACAGACAATGGCTGCTTGTTTCACTTCTAGCCCACAATGAAGAGTGATACTTTGACAGAAGGAAAAAAAAAAAGGATGTGACATTTTTGAAATCACTAATTCAAACCCAAAGAATTTAACAGATACCAGTAACATGAAGTATTAATCACTGCAACATTTAGAAACCAAACATTCATCTCTGAATAAAGTAAGTTCATGGTTCCACTCTTTGATGAACTGAAAATTCCTTACTGCTCAGAAATTCTCTGAAAAGTTGTCAAGGATTTTCACATTGTAAGGAACTTAAGAGTGCTCAACTTTTTTTTACCCTGTTTGCAGATGACCTGGATTTCCCTCCCCTTATGTTCTCTGGGAATGATGCAAGCTATTCCTCAGAAAGCTGTTTCTTCAAGCTCACTGAATATTGGACAACAATTTCCTCTTGTGATCTGTGTGCTTGTGTTATGACCAAGAACAATGAGACTGAAGTCTTCAGGCAGAGCACCAAACAAAACCATCTCTCCAGAATTCCAACACGAATCCTACTATGGCATTTTCTCACTCAACCTTACATTAGGCATTTTGCCATGTAACTTAAAAATACTGTTTTTAAACCACAAGTCACAACTTAGCAGCAACTCCCTTCCTCTCTCCCTCACCTCCCCATTTTTCATCAGGATAATCAAAAAATGGCCAGGAACCGTAACAGAGTGACAAAAGCAACCATGACAATCTATTTTGGTTAATTCTCACAGTGAAGGATGCAAAGCACCAAGTATGTAATTGACACTGTAATAGTAGGAAGGCTGGAAGAGGAAAGGATCAGAGTTTATTTATCACAGGTCATTATAAATGAATTTAGCAAGGCATTTTTCCTGAATTAGTAACTGTAAAATGACTGCTTCTAGCTTCTTAGGTAAAAAAAAAAAAAGGCCTTGAAAGTTTCCCTGCTACAGCATTATTCATTCATTCATTTTTTCCACAGTCCATATTCCTGTAATTCCAACCTGTATCACCTCTGGCAAGGCAGTTTCTCCCACTGTATTTCATTTTCAAAGGTACTAGAAATCTTCAGCACCATCTTGCTTCAAGTTCAAAATGTCACAGTCTCCTGTGACAGAGGCTACAAATTTTGCAGGGTTCTGTGCTCAAGGTTAGAGGTCCCTGGTGTGTGGTTTCATGAAACTCACCTTAGCCCAGCTCCTAAATTTAGGAAAGCCTGCTTGAGAGAGCTGAAATGGAACTGGTAGCAGCACATGTGTGAAAAGCATTTTTACCTGGACATCTCCAGAGCATTTTCCCAAGAGCCATCTACATTATGAGCTTGAAAAACTGGGATTTTCTGCTCCACGCAAACTGATGGGTAACAGCAGCAGCACACAGAAATTACTGTCATCCCCCTGCAAGCCAAACCTGGTTATGCAGACTGAAAAAAACGACATAGGAAGGCTATCTGTTAACCCATGCTGCGATGCCAAAGGCAAATCTACGCCATTTTATATTGGAAATCAATTATCACAAAGAAACCTCCCTCAGCTGCCTGATGCCACTTATTTGAATGAAGGTGTAAACTTGCAAAAGGAAACCTGACAACAGGTTTTACACATTAGGCAGGTAAAATGTCTGACAAAGACACTTTATTAGGCCTACCTGTAAATTTGCCTGCTTGTAGATGGATAAATTGTGGGCACAGAGATACCTTGTACCACATTTAGAAAGTCTTCTCTGCTCATTGTAATAAATACCTGTGTGGCTTCGAATATGAACTCTCAGTGTTCCATTGCTTGCAAACTTCTGTCCACAATAGGGGCAAATCTTCTCTTTTTCTCCTGTGTGAGTCTGCATGGGGTGGGGAAAGGCAAGAATGACTGTTCAGCATTAAATAAAAAAGTGAAATATGAAATATTTAATTGTATTGACATTGACTGCTATTATGTATTTTACCATCGCACCAGGCAAAGCTTTTAATTAGCCCTAGGTGTTAGAGAACTAATCATGAAAAGAACACTGTAACTATCACTAAACACTACATCACTGAGCTTGCCTTTTGAAATGAAGCTTTTAGGGCTAGAGTACCTCATGGATATAAGAATTATTTCAAAATGGAAAAAAAAAAAATCACAAACTGTCCCATCCAACCTGTGTGGTCAACAGCAAGATCACCTTGAAATTAATTGCATATAAGGCCATCATCATTTTTCACAGTGTACTTTCAGCACCTAATTCCAAACTGAAGATTTATCAGTCTATTGAATTACTTTTCCTTGTAACTGTGGCTGTTCTTTTAGTGGAGAACTTCTGATTACTTCATTTGAAAGCGCTAATTTAAATGAGATAGGAAAGATAACACATTCAATTATATGTACAGCTGACTATTTGGGTTTTGAGCTAGCACGTGACCCTCTTCAGACAGGGAAATTAGTTCTTATTTTTATGAAAAACACTGAAATGACATTAAATTCTTCATTACATCATAAAAAAACCTATCTCACATAGTACATTATATGCTGCAGCTGAAGGAAGAGTAAATGAGATCTCGTTTCAATATTGGATGGACTCGCACAGTTTTCATTCCCTGACATTAAACATATGAACGTTAAACTCCTCTTGATTAGGATACAGTCATTTGGAAATCATTTGTATCTCTACCAGCACCATTGGGGTACACCAGACAGACAGCTATTAATTCATTCCCAACACCCAAATACCAAAAGGATTTCTGGGAGCGATACATTACAACTACAAGGCTCCCAAACACAGCCAGGCCCAGTCTGACAGCAGCACAAAGCAAAAGCAATTCCGATTTTACATGTACACATGAAGCACATGCTACATGGTAAGCAATGCATGCATGACGTTTTTAAACAAATTCTCACCATCTGAATTAGGTGGCAACACCTAAACTGACTTTTCTCAGCTGATTTGTTCTTGATTCAATTATTTTCTTTGCATTTCTTCCCTGAAACATCAATCTTACCACAGGCCAAGCTAGTGAGCAAGCCTCCTCCTGAAGTTTACCCTGATTCCATCGCAGAGATTGGTGGAAAGGAGAGTGGTAAGAGCAGGGCAGGAACTTCCATCCTGCAACACCCCTGATGCTGGAGCACGTACACTGAATTTACCCACGGGCACCTGCTGTAGATTGTGCTTGCCACCAATAACCCCTCTACTGCAATGAGCTTTTTGGGGTAAGGACCACCACAGCTTTTACTGAAAAGCCAGGAATGCAGAAGCAGCTGGGGATTCTACACTGAATCACAACCTTAGGGCCACACAGGAAATGATCAGTGGATTCTACTCACCTTCTTATGGCTCTTCAGGACTGAGGGTGTCACAAAAGCTTTGTCACACAGGTCGCACTTGTATTTCTTATGCCCATCGTGTACAACTTGAATGTGAACATTCAGTGTGTCCTTTCTTTTGAAAGTGGCATCACAGTGATCACACTTGAAGGTTCTCTCACCTGAAAAAAAACCAGGTCTTCCTGAGCTACATCCTCTTCAAGAAAAAAGTCAAAGTGTACATTTCTAGAGAGACCTTCAGCAAAACCTACAGTTCTGTGTACTGTGAATTACACATTTTGAATATTCTGCAAATGCTTGTTCATTAGAAAACACATTACTGAAAAGGTTTTTAACGTTTAACATTGGGAAAAAAACTTAAAACAGGCAATGCTTTAAAAAATAGCAGAAGTTTAGAAAGATAATTGCAAAAGAACAAACTAAACATGCCAATCCAGTAACTCATCTAACAGAAACACTGCCATGCAGGATTAGAAAGGGAAAGATTTGTGGCTTTCTTAGTTATGCCAGTGTGAATATTTTACATGATGAGTATTTTCTATAATCTAAATTGGTGATGTTCAAAGGGTTGAATGGTAGTCTAGGGCTCTGCAAGTATTAAAGATGGAGAAAATTCCACCACAAATAAATCTTTACACAGTCAGTTTAAAAAAAGACAGAATGCCAAGAAAAGTTACTCGTGAGGGAAAATGGCCGCAGCATTTCTCTGAGCAGCTCCAGTTCTATGCCAGAGGCAGGAAACATGAGTCTGGGCTGGCACAGGAGAGACAATCTCAGTGTCAAGCTCTAAACTGGATTACCCACAAAAGCTGAGCAAGTCACCAACTTATCACTGTTTCCATTTGTCCTTTCTTAAAATGGAGGCAACACCATCACACTTAACGCAGAAATAAATCTCCTGCCATCAGACCTCAAATCATCACTGGATTTTCTACAGCATATTTGGATTTGCATTTAAGTGCATTTGAAGGCAAGGCTTGAACTTGGCTCTGAATTTTTTCACTCCCTGGGGTCAGGGTTGAATCTTAGTACCAGTTGAATACAGCAAGTTGTACACTGGAGCAAGGTGCCACATGCCTGTTTTTCTCAGCCCAGTGTGTGAAACCAGGAAGGTGTTTTTCCTCCCGGACTTTGCACTTACTGTTATGGATTAGCAGATGTCTCTGCAGAGAGAAGGGGGTTCGGAACAAGGCTTTGCACTCCTCACACTGGAACGGTCTCTCCTCAGAATGGGTCTGTGGGTGAAAGACAACGTGTCAAGGGAAGGCTCATGGAAATCAGTCAGCTGTCATTGCAGTAACTACAGCTGATTTCTACACTGGACCCAGGAGGGGATATCACAGTTGGAAACATCAGGGGATGAAGAATTAAAATAATCATTCTGCCATTATCCAGAATGCTGAAAGCCAGCACCGCAGCTACTGAGCAGCTGCACCTTCCCAGTCCTCACAAGTGTCACATGAGGTGTGCACGTAAACAGAAACAAAAACACAGAATAACCAGAGGAAAAAGCTACGAGCTCAGCTGCATTGCTTCACCTGTACTAACACTGGCCTGGAATACTTATTAATATAAATAAATGCTTTAAAATTGAATACACACAAACCCCTTTTTTCTTGGTTAAGTTTTAAGGTAAAACTGATCTGATTTTCAAGACAGTACCTAAAATTTGGCAAAGAAAAATTCCTCAAATCATGAGACTACTCTTATATATATATTCTTTCATTAAAAAAATACCAAAAAACCAAAAACCACCAGAAAAAAAAACAAAGCCGTGGAAGCAACAGTACCAAGATTTTTGTTGGCTGTAGAAAAATACATCGTAGCTGAAAAACAGCCTCAAAGCTATGAATAAAATAAAAGGCTAAGCTTGGATGAATCTCCCGGACCTCAGAGTTGCTGAAACAAATTTCTGGAGCTTGGGAAACATCCAGCTTTATTTTACTTTTACGAATTCCAAAGCACTCTCCCTGTTCCCTAGTGTTATTAACAGCTGTCCCACTGCAGATAATAAGTTGTACTGATTAATTTACTATCTGCCCAATTTCCTACTGTTTTTGCAAAGGAAAGCGGGTTTTTAAAACATCCACATCCAAATACTTTATTAGCTCACAAGGACCTTCTTAGAAGCTGGAGTGCCCAGAGGAAAAAGGGATGGACAGTAAGTGTTTTATAATATGCAGGAAATGAGGGAAATGAGTTAATTCGGTAGAGTAAGGGCAAATATTAGCATAGTACATATTTATATAATCTATTTCTGCTATTCAGAATCCCCACAACTGTTATTCTGCCCCTTCAGCTGTGGGGAGAAAGGGGGCTGTGGGGAGACAGCACAATTACTGGGAGGTTGGCTGAGGGCTTTGAACCCAATTTGATTTTAACACCAATGTCCTCTCCCATACACCAGCACCAAAACCTGAGTGTACTGCATGGCATGGGGAGGCCTTGGGTTCCAAATCCATTCCTTGACCTCAGCCTATGCCACTGAAAGCAAAAAGGCTGCTGGAAAACCACCACAGGTGTGGAATATCTCTCATTTCCAGCCCAGACTATACAGGTTTCCATCATAGCTGGTATTGGCTGACATTCCCTGGCAGTGAGGCCAAGGATTGACAGGACATGAAGAGACTGAACTGCCTTCTCACCTCAACAGGGGCTTCCTCCAGAACAGGGTTGGGACACATTGACGAGACACTGTGGGGGAGCTCGCAGTGCTGCTGTCTGTGCTGTACCTGTTCTGTGGATAAATAGAAGGGTTCAGTCTCCAGAGCTGTCAATCTGGCACCTTTCACGAGCGCAAAATTCATGCTGCTTATCCAAAAAATGCCCTGGTTTGGAACACTCACCACGTGAGTGACAGTTCTGAAGGGCATAGTGACTTGCCCAGAATTCCTCCTTAGCATCTCCTTTGTAGCTCTCCCCGTCTTTTGATCCAAATGCACAGATTTACCTGCACACCTTAGCTTCCCCAGAAAGAAAATCACCTAGCTAGGCATACCCACATGCAGGGGTACACAGATCATTCCAGGAGCTGAGGATGGGCTCTTATGGAGCATTTCATGGCAGCCTTTCCTACCACAGCATCTGTGGAGGCTTAAACCCAGCCCAAGGCTACTTATTCCCAACAGAGAAACTGATGGAATACAGTTGTTTCAAATCATTATGCTCCCCAGGACCAAACAACGCTGGATTAGCCATAAACCCTTTAAAATCCCGTGTCTGATGACCTATTTCTGCTGACTGTCATGTCCTCATATTTTGTTCTCTGAACTCATCCTCTGTACACAGCAACAAGGGAGCAGATGGAGCAAAAACATCTCCTGTATGGAGGTAATCTGCATGCCATGGATCTGAACATGCACTCTCAGCCTGCACATGCAGCTACACACAGCACTGCAGCACCTGTCTGCAGGAGCAGCCGGTCAGAGAGCTACCACAGCTCCTGCCTCAGACCTGCAGCTCCAAAAACAGGACAAGTGCAAAGTTAAGGTTCACATCCCAGCGCTCCACTGAACAGAGCAGATATGCTCTTGGCAACTCCACTGTATCTCCCTGTGAAATGTGAGGAACTAATCTCCCTCTGCACTTTTGAAACGACCCAGCAGACACACACACATCTGAAAGATGTTTAAAAACACATGTTGCAGGAGCCATTTTTATTCTGAGACTTCCAACATGAAATCAGGTTAAAAAAAACCCCATACAGAATTACAGAAACAACAGCACCAAGTTTCCAACTAAAACACAAATCAAGGATTCAAAGGCACAAAATGTATCTGTATTCTCTTATGTATAAAAACAACATAAGCCTGATGTAAAATCCAAAGGTTTTTCAAGCATGTTGGTATCAAACTTAAAGGTGTATTTTCTGTTAAATGCTGTTGACATAAGTGTTTTTAACAACTATACCTATCATTCCTACTGCAGGTATGTATGTTCCCTGAAACTCAGAAAAGCACCCTGAAATTATTTAGACTTCAATTCTCTTCCTCCAAAAGAAAATAAACCTAAGGGGACACCTTAAAGGAAACACACATCTAAAAATCATTAAAAATCCAAGCTGAAGAAATACACAGAAGTATGATACACAATAAAGGTTTACATTTACACTGTTCCTGGATCAGCATTCCCGTGAACAAGCATGAGTACCACTGTCCTCTTTCCCTCGGCACAGCCTTCCCAAAATCATGGCACTCAAAACTATTCTGGCATCCCAAACCACCACATCCTCGAGTTGTATGTACAAGTGGCTTTTGTGCACACACACCCCGACTCCCCTCTGCTGTCTGCTACCTCTCCTCTCCTCCTGTTGTTCCCTCAGCGGAGAGAGGTGTGTCTAATTCAGGCCATCCATGTCACCCTCCTGCCTCTCCTGCTCACCTCCTCACTCAGCAAGTGAATTTAGAGTCCTATGTGTGGATGGGTGAACAGCCACAGCTGTCTGGGTAATCTTTATGCAAACACAGGAACAAGTTTCTCTCAATACAGAGCAGAGTTGATTTACAGCCAGTACCACGTGCGAACAGGTCCAGGAAACGAGAATTCCAACGTGCTTTAAGGAATTCAGTCAAAATTAGGTACCCACTAAAGCTGTCTGAATTTTAATATTTTTCCCAGTAAGTGGAGCCTCTAATCCTTGCTTATGCTAGTGGTGCTGCTGCTTTAAACACAGAATTGGGTCAAAGTGTTTACTCCTTCATACTTAATCCTGAAGTCCATTTTCAACCCAAACTCCCTACAAGTCATCAACAGCAAGTTAACATAAGGAAACAAGCAAAAAGTATTCATTTAAAATATGGAGCTATCTTTGCAGATTATATTTTATACGTTTTTCCTAGAATATATCCAATCTGCAAGATTCTGTCCAATTTTCTGTAAGTCTGAAACATGAAATATAATGTATGGGAGCTCATCTTGTCCTTCAGCAGGCTGCTGCATGCTTTCTTGTTTTAGACAGTCATCACCATTTCATCCTGTGAGAGGCATTATTATTGCTCTTACATGATTTATGGCTGGAAGTGCAAGAGATGGTGCAAAGATCCTGTGCCAAATTCCCAGATGGAATATAACCTGAGCCACACCGCGAAACACTTGGAGCTATGGCTATATTAGGGTTGGGGGTTTTTTTCTTTTTTTCTTTTTTTTTTTTTACAGTCTTGTCATTCTGAAACAGCAGTTCTGGATAGAGCCTTGCCAATAAAAATGCAAGCCCGGGTTAAAACTAATGACAGGCATTACAGAAATTAGGCCAAGCAGATTTGAGCTTCAATCAACAGAGGCAGAACACCCCTTTGTCAGCCTATTTTTCAGGTAACGTTTCTTCTGATGTTGTTTCAATATGTGAACACTGCACCAAGTTCTAATTTAGTGTAGTTTGAAAGCATCTGCTGCTAAGTCCAACAATGACTGCAAGAATGACTACACATAGTTTTATTCAATTACACTATTAAAAAAAGAAGTATTTGAAGACATTTTGAAGTCAGTAACATTAACTCGGTAACCTAGCACTTTAAAAAAAAACCCAAATAAAAAACCGCCACCAAAACAAAGCAAAAAAGAAAAAAACCAAAACAAAAAAGTCAAAGTGGGATTTATTTATTTGATGCTTTTAACCAAGCAACTGTGCTTTACTTCTGCTTATTTAACTATTTGTTTACTAGAATTGATTCGGCCTTTTGAGATTTTGGATATAACAAAGAACACTAAAACTACATTCTCCAATACTTTAATCCCATGTTTATAAGCATGGCAGAGCTTAACGATGAACCACTTAAGAGAAAAAAAAAAAATCTGCAAATCTGAGGCTGGCAGACCTGTAAACAACAACAGCAGAGTGCTTTACCTTCTTGTGATTCTTGTAAACATTTCTGTGGGCAAATCCCTTTCCACAAAGCTTGCATTTATAAGGTTTATCTTCACTGTGTATTATTTTGTGTGCAGTCACTTGATCAAGTCGTTTGAAGGACTTATTGCAAACCTCGCAGGTGTAGGGGCGTTTTTCTGCAGAAAATGAGTGGGGGACATTTAATCTCCTGTTTATACAGGGGGAGAAGATGAAAGGCAGAGACAGTCATCTCCTCGGAGAGATTTCTGCAATTAAGTCAACCCAATTAAGATTAAACCAATTAGAAAGACATCTAATGCCCTTTATGTCAGACAGTTAAGTCACTTCACAAAAGATGAGCCATGGTGTATCTCAAGAAATTGGCACATTCTTTGCAATACTCATTGCTAAAACTAAACTCTGATTAATTAGCTTAAATCAAAAGAGAATGACTTCAAAGAGGAAAACTGTGTTTCCAGATTACAAATGTGAAAGAGGGCATGACAGTTTAAATGTTTTAAAACTTAATTAACAATATACATATTAGCTTCCAAAACCAAAAGTTCCTATGCAAAAAGCCTTTATGCTTCAACTGGTGACTGCAATTCAACTGCACTAATGCCCATCCAAAAGTGTCAAAAGCAAGCCAGGAGCCTCTGAGATACAGATTATGTTACAAGAAATGAGCTTTTGCCGTGGACTGATACCAAGAAAACAGCTCAACTGTAAGCCTGTGCAGCTGTGAAAACCTGCATTTGTTTAAATGCTAATGCATTTGACAGAACAATGTTTGTGTTTCCGTTGTGTTGCTTGATGTTTCTCATCACTGGTGAGGGACACAGAAAATGCTGGACTGCAGTGACCAGAAATCCTGGCAGAGCCAACTCGTGCCACGGTGCCAAACCTGCAGCTGGGACGCTCCCTGCCCACAGGGACCTTGTGCTGGCAGAGGACGGGCACAAGGGAACTTCTGTGGGTGGCCTGTGGATGGGGAGGTGGCCCACGAGCTGCTCTCCTCTGACCAGAAGCTGTGAGTCCTCCAACACATACACAGATCAACAGGGAAACCCTCGGCGTGGAGCACACAGCACTGACAGCGCACCCCAGCTCCCAGCTTCTTCTCGCCAGCACAAAACCCCAGCCACTGCTTTTCCAGCTCCTCTCTAAGTCATGCAGCAATCTTTTGCCCCACCCCAGCTCGCTGACCTCATCTACCCCAGCCAAGGTGACAAAGGAGCCTGACAAAGCAGCAACAGGAAGAAGACTACACCACTTCACGTGGATTTTTGGAAGGCTTGGCAAGGCTGGCTTAGACAGTTTCCTTGGAACCTGAGATTGGCTTGCCCAGGTCAGAACAACACAGATTTCATCAAGCCTTCTACAGCAAACTAACTCAGGTGAAGCTCAACATACATGAAATACATATCCACGCACACAGCTCTGTGTCATTTCTGTACCTTACCTGAGTGAGTTATCATGTGGCGTTTCAGCTGGTTCGCCGAAATGAACTTCTTGTCACATTCTTGACACTCAAAGATCTCGTGGACCTGCAAAATGAGTGTTTTATGATGATTAAATGTGTGTCTGAAACACAACCATACCTCTTACATATACAGAAATTCCCTAGTAGAATGTAGCTACTTATTAGTCAGTAGCTATGCTAATACTCATTAACATTCTGTGATTTCCCCCTTGCTTGTCCGTTGCTGAAAAACATCATCTCCCAAAAAATAAAAATTTACAACTGCAAACAAAAAATTATCCTTACAACTATACTGCAAGTTTGTATAACCTGTGTTTCTAACCACCAGATCCATTTAAAGTATCATTGTTAAGAAAGTATTAAAAAACCAAATGCAGAATGACTTCTCAGAACGTTTCCTTCTAGTCAGTAAGACATACGTAAAAATAACACAGAAACCACTTCATAGCTGCTGTCAGAATTTTAAAAAACAAGCACTATCAAACTCTTGCAGGATTGTTTCTCTTAAAAGCTTTCAGAGGCCAGACAGTGGAGGGGCAGCATTGCCTCAAACTACAAACGCACTTTTTTCAACACCACAGAAAACAACCGCATCTAGGACTAAATGTTGGAAAAATGGGAGGCAGTTGAGAGCTGCAACTTCTGAAAAGTAATAAGATTGCTCAGTAGAACAAAACACTGTTCGGTGTTGAACAAAGAGGTCAGAAATTAACCCAAAAGAGATGCTTGGAACTGTCAGATTAAAAAAAGAGGCCGGGAATCAGAGAGGATTTTGAAATGTGACCCTACTCACAACAATTTTGCAGGAAGTCCAGCTGTACAGAGTTTAAAAAGTTCAGAAAGACTCAAGGGTTCTTCATACACACTCTCAAACTCTGACCAAAGCAGAATCTGCCTTGGTTTGGTCCCTTGTCTCCAGCAGACAGCACTACAGCTGAATGGAACTGCACAGGCTCATGTAAGAAACCTGCTAAAAAACCCAGAAAGGCACCAGCACAAACCAGCCCTACCAGTGACACATAAAACCTGCATTTCCAAAGTCAAAAAAGCCTTTCTGCTCTCCACTCAAAGATGTCCTTAATCCTCTTTCTTAATGAGAGATTGAGCTGCCTTACCATGAAAACACGTGCTTAAAATGAGAGTGAGAAGCTCAGCCCACAGCTGCACAGCAAGGAAGAGAGAGACTCCCCCAGGCTGCCAACAAACACTGGAAGTGCAGCACTATTGACTCTGACTGGGAAAACAAACCAGCAACCCTGGGATTTGTTTGAATGTTTCTTCCCTTTCCAGTCCAGAACAGTGGAGCAGCAGTGGAGAGGCATGGCAGCCTCTGCTACTCACAACAACCTGTTCACTTTCAAATTTCAGTTCTGTGAACAACTCAAATCCAAAACATGAGATCCTTACATTGAAAGGAATCATTTAGCAGGAATCTGCATCAGTGAAGATTAACACTCCCCTTTGTTTTCACATCATTGCTGAGTGATTGAAATTTGTATTTTAATCAAACTTCAGAACTCAGTATCAGAATCCAGTTCACCTGGTGTTTCATTTGTTCCACCAGGAGACCTCACAAATTTGCAGAAAAAAGGAAATCTTCCAATAAACTATTTCATTCTATTACACAGTCTTCTGTAGGCTCTTGCACAGCGTTCTTGAGTTGTGTTGCTGGGAATTTAAGTTTTTTATACTATGGTACCACCTAGCAGCCCAAATCATGGACTCCTATAAGACAAGACGGTAGCAACCTTACAACTGGAGGATAAGACAAGAGAGAACTGGTGGACACACACAACCCTACATTTCCTTGAATTTACTGAGATAAAATTTAAAAAACCCAGAACAACCAAGGCATGCCACCAAAAATTCGCATGGTACAAGCAGCAGTCTGGATGATGACAGCAAGGTTTAACTGTGCATGGCTAAGGAAGGGCTCATCTTCAGAGAGTAGAGGCACAAGCAGTGCACAAGACACACAAAGCTAAAAAGGAGTTTAAATCAAAGATGACATGAAAGCTACAGATCTGAATGGCCGTATCTTCAGAAAGTAAACCTGTATCAATCCCCCACAGCCACCCTCTTTACCTCCTCTCTCTGTGTTTGTCAGACTTCTCTCGTTCTGTTGTTTGGGCTCGTTTTCTGTTGTATTTTACCTGTTTATTTTCTACTTTTATTTCTTTACATTAAAATGGGTGGGGGGAAAAAATCTGTCTTCTTCTCCTGGTTTCACCTATTATTTTCTTACTGGTTTTATTGTCTATACAAATATTTCTGGCAATGCTGATGATCCTGCCCCACTTCCTACAAAAATAAATCAATTCAAGCAAACAAACAGCATGAGTATTACTATGCACGATTTCCTTCACTATCTGATGTAGGTGTGTAAATCTGGAATTTTAAAAGAAAAGCCAATCAAGAAGAGCAAACAAGGTTTTATGCACAAAATCTTCATGGTGATTCTTAAGGGAAGGGCTCAACTGCCACGATCAGTGATAACTGAGAAGCTTGTCAGCGTGGCACAGTGTCTGTCCAGAATTAGAGCTACTGAAACAGAACAAACATTTACTAAAATGGACACACTAACCAGGATATTTTGCATTTTAAAGTCCTGATGTGTAAAACCTGTGCCAATGTGTAAAACTTGTAGTGATATGTTGCAAGGCACCCCATGATAACAAAGTACAGCCCTATAGGCAAGAAATGCAGGGCGTACTAACACAAGCAAGGAGAAAAACAAATTAAAAGGGAGGGGCCCAGCATTTCCTTTGCCACAACATATTTTAATTGTTATCATTTATATCCTCAATGGATTCAGGTTATAACCAGGACATTATTAAAGACTTACAGTTAATCTGATAAACAGCACAACGTAGCTTTTTGCAAAAAACAGATTCTCCTGGGTTTTAGTGATTTATCAAATTAATCTTGCAGGGACTTCCTTTGGGTATAATGGATTCAGAATCTCATATTCATGATCCATCTGTATTTCTGCATGAACACCCCTATTTCCAATAGATGCTTTTCCAACAGTTAACCCCTCCTGTTCCGGTTATAAAAGATAATGTGCATAAACAAAAAGACATTAAAAATTTGGAGCTGAGGAAGAAATTTTTTTACTGCTGCGTAACTGCAGTACAAATAACTCCCCTAAGTGGCATGTCAAAAAGCAGTAAGAAAATTATTGTGTTTTGTACAAAAACTGAAGGTTCATGAACCTATTTTATGGTCTGTATGTATGCTGTGGTTACATAACACACTTTAGATTTGGCTTAGTGTTTAAGAATGCTGAAAAACAGCAGGCAGCTCTGACTTAATGCTGGAGTGCACAAACACATTGCATTTGGTAAGAGATGCATGAAATTTGCCATCACCCATTTGTTTTACGCGAGTGTGATTACAAAAATAAATACCCACACTAAAACAGGTTGGCTTTGTAAGCATGAAAAGAGATCACCCAAAGGCTTTGCATTTCAGCAGCTTTCAAGTGACCTACGCAGCACAGCCTCACATCTCAGGGCAGCCAGTGCCTGCTGTGAGCCCGCCTTCATCTCACTGACCTTTCGATGCTCCTGCAGATTTGTTGCTGAGGAACATTTCTTATTGCACACTGAACACATCAGCTTCTTCCTAGAATTTCCTGAAACAGAAACAAAATACCACCAACATCTCAAAGAGGAAGCGCTAAGAAAGAACCTAAATATTTCCACTGAGCCTGTGACTTTTCACAGGTCATTTGACTGACATAAGATTTTTACTTTTGTACCCCATCTTCAAAGTGCTCCGTATCAGGAGTTCTCTGTGGGTGTCCAACAAACCAGTTACTGGTGGAATGTAAATTAAGAAAACCAGAACAATAAAGAAAAAACCCTTCAAATAGATGTTATCATACACCACCAATCCCACATGAAGGGCACAATTCACAACTGAGAACAGCTCACTTGGCAGCTGAACAGTTCATTTCATCCAGAAATCAATACAGGAGGTAGTGCAGCAACGATAAAAACTCGAATTTAAGTCAAAACTACCATTTCCATTTTTGTTCATTTAGAAAGCATTAAGCATGCTACTATATAAGATAATATATCATTAATGGTCTTTAACTGAACAAAACAGGGGAATTCTATTAGCACCAGATCATGAATTCAAATCTTGTCTAAAATGCAAATTACAAAACAAGCTACCAGACATATTTTCCTCCCCTTTTCACAGCGGCTTTAAAAAGTCACAGACCACTTACTTGACCTTATCCATTACTTACCTTTAGAGATTCATTTTAGTAACCCACAAAGCTATTTTATTACAAGACAAGGCCACCATAAACCTAATTCTTTTTTTATAATTAAAGATGCCCACGCAAGATAGTTCCTAGCTTAGGTAAAACATGTTCATACTACACTGAACAGCAGAAAGATTATAAAAGTACAAAGTTATAAAATTTGTAAGTATTTATATACGCAAATAGACACATAACAAAGGAACACACTTAGTCCTTCAACTTAGAAGGACATTAATGAGTTCTTTCCAGAGGTCAGGAAGGTGACAGGGAGTATCTGTTCATAGCTTTGCATAACAGGCAACACGCCCCAATCCCTTCCACCTTCCCTTGCCTCCAGGTAACACAAGGCAGAAAGGAATTCTAGAAGTGTCCCTGAACAGTAGAAGGTTCTTCTCCTTCCTGCACTGACCAATTCTGACTTCTGTGACTCCCAAGCGGTAAAATAAAAGCTCTGCTCATTGTGCCAGCAGAGAAAAAATGTTCTTCAGGCATCTGCTCTCAGTCATGCCTGGCGTGATCCAAGAGAACTGTGGAATGCATATCCCACTACGTAACTGACAAAAGCTAAGCCTAAACATAAGAGTGCTCATGGATGAGAAAATTCTTACTGATATCAAAAAAAGGAGATAATGTTTTGTAAGGATGATTACAGAAAAGTTTCTGTACACCACAAGAGTTTGGCAGGAGAAAGAGACTTCATGATGTAATGAAAATCTTAAAAAAGCATCTCAGTGCTGTCGCCATCAGCTGAAGGCTGTTTTCTGTGCACTCTGGAATTCTGCTGCCCCCACACATCATGATTTTCCTTTGACATGGAGAGGGGACACACAGAGAGAGTGCAGAATGACAGGACTGAGATGTGCATTTTGGACCTGAGAGCAGTGTTTTGCCCTTTCATGAGAAGAGAGTGAAGTTTGAGTGAAAACTATTGATTCATGCAAATACAAAAGCACTAGAGCCCAAGAGGACCAGTGGATTGTCTTGTCTGGTTTCCTGCACAATGGAATTTTTTGCAATACTCTTATCAAGCCTAATTGTTTGATTAGCCAAAGGAAAGACATCCTATTGTGTCCTGAAAATACAAAAAAATCAAGAACTCACCATTTCCTGGAGCAGTTTGTGCCAGTGGTTGATCTTCCTCACTACAAAACCTTTTGCTTCATCTACCCTTTGCCTAGTTTAAACTTCTCAAGATTCCTACTACATTTTCTGCAGGAGACTAATGATTAATCTGGTTTACAGTAATTTCTCCCGAGGGGAGGAGGAATAGTTACTCTTGCAATTAATTACTTCTTAATTTTCTATTTGATACAAATGAATCCATTAAAAAAGAAACCAAAGACAATGCTTAATCTGATTTGCAAATTTAAGGCTAGGAACATATCAGAGGGATTTTTTCCTGAAGAAACATTAAACTCTTTCTTACCACTGTGAACATTTTCCTTGTGTTTTTTCAGGGCATCCTTGCTCTTGAACCTCTTCCCACAGCTATCTGCCTTGCATATGAACCTGGCATCCCCTCTGCACGCCTCCTTGTGCTGCTCATAACTACAGGGGATAACAAATCCAGAAAAAAAGCCCCACATCAGGCAGTATCTCCAGAGACCAGGGCTGTAGCAAGTACTGGGAGCTGAACACATGCTGCACTGCAGAGTTCCAAGGCCACCTCATGCATTACTTACAGCAGAGAGGAATGAAAGCATTTGAGTCCTTGCCCTGTTAGGATTCCCAAACACTACCAAGCTTTTGGAAAGCTAACATGCAAAGGGAGGCCAGCAAGGACAGGACAGCAGTCCTGTAACTCGGACACAAAACCTCGATTCCGAGCTGAAGGCAGTATTGCAAACAGAGCACTGGAAACTTCTTGAGGAGTCTCCTGGGCTGATATTCTCTGTGCACTGAAGGACACTAAGAGAAAATAAAGGAAAAAAACAAAGTAAGGGCAACATTCTATAGCTTACACAGGCTTGCAGTAGCCAAAAACAATATATAGCGCTTTACAAAATGGAGGTGAACAATCTGTAGCCTGTAATTAAATGTATAACAAAAAGCAATATATCTATCTGATTGTAAGAAAATTCCATGTTTCTATTTTTTTTTTTTGCCATCACCCAAATATTTAATTAAGCAAACATGAAGCACTGGTTTGCCTTTTTTTTTCCCCCTAAATCTTACTTTAGTTCTGCACCAACATCCACAGGTTGAAAATTACATCCCTTAAACTACTAAATATTCCAGTGATGGAGACCAGTAATGCTGCAGCAAACTGATGCTCTGGTCTGGCCTACAGTGCATGACTTTACCACACAAAAATTTAGCAACATTTTTGCAATTCCCACTGAAGCCTACAACAAATATGAGAAATTCATATATTAAAAGATTAATGCAAAGGGTAAGGGTATAAATACAGACGCACAAAAATTAAAGCTCAGATTGTGATTAGGTCAACAGAAATAAATGATTGAATGGAATTGATTTAAATGATCCCTTAAAAAACATTCCTGTTTCTACTCACTGTCTTTGTAGAGCTTGTTTAACAGGGAATTTCTTTCCACAATTTCGGCACTTAAATTCCTTTTCCTCACTGGGTTTTTGGTGCAAAGTCTGGAGATGCTCAGCTAGGATCTCCTGGCTGGCAAAACTGGATTCACAGTTTGGGCATGCATGGTCCTGTTTGCAGGCGAGGGGATCTGCATGATTGGAGGCAAAACCAATGTAAAGGAACAGTTTCCAGGTTTCTTGGTTACATTAAAAGAGACTCTGCCAGAAACAGATTATGCAAAATGGTGGCATGAAACTCACGAAAAACAAGGTCTCTGACGGGATTACAGACAGCCTATCTTAAGTTGATTACCATGAGCATTACTGAAAATGGATGCAAAGTATTAAGATGGGCGTGACTTAGACTGTTGGCCCAATTAGTCATTCAACTCAATTAGAACCTCAACACAATTAGTCATTCATAAATTCATCTTTATCTTTGATAAAGATGCTGAGAATTCCCCAGACAGCTCAGCTCACCTTCCTTTTCCTAGACATCTCACTTTAGGATTGGCCAAACAGCTTTATGAAAAGGTTTATGTCTCTCCCACCTAAGTAAGAAGAAAACTACCCCTCTTATGAGCAAAAGTTCAGTGTTCGTAGGCCTGTGTGTCAGGTGAAACAAACTCCGTCTTTAGTTCAAAAATTAATGGTTACAGCTGAAGAAATCCAGGCTCACTCGTTCACTCACTAATTCATAGGACTGGCTGCTCCTTATCAGGCAAAGAAGCTCAACTCAAACCCAAATAAAGAGAAAAATAATGCAAGAACTCAGATTAAACCCCAGGAGCCTTCCAGTTCTCCAATACTACACAGTCAGTGTTCTCTTTCTTCATTACCACTTTTAAGCTCTCAAGTTACCCTATATTTTACATACTGCTCACCTGCGATTTTTTCACCGGCTGGTTGCACTTCTTTATTGTTGCCACTGTCTTCATCTTCCTGCATAACAGTTACTTCTTCCTCCTCCTCCTCCTCTTCTTCCATGTCACTGTCCAGGTACCCGATCAGAAGCTCTGTGTCTGTTTCAATATCTTCCACAGCCAGATAGAAAATATTTTCCCCTTCCTGTTGCAAACAGGAAGTAGAGGCAATAAATAATTACACCAGAAAAACAAAAATCTAGATACAAGTGTGAGACCCTGAACTAACATTATCCCTCAGGCATGGAAGGGTTGGCTCCATTCCTTTTCAAGCACAGTGCTACAACAGCCTTGCTAAGACTTCTTTCCCAGTGCGGCTGCATGGATAGAGAGCTTTTTTATTCTGCTGTTTTGGAAATATTCCCCTGCCTCACCTGTGAGGCTCTTCCACCTTTCCTTGTAGTTTAGACCAAGGTGGAGGCAGCATTAAAGTCCTCTCCTGCCACCCTCTACTCGTCAAGAACTTCAGGGTTTGAAAATGAAATAGTTGAGTGTTGGAAAAACAGCAAAATTTGGATAACCAACACAGCTTTATCTCCCCGCAGCTGACGGCAGGGATTCTAACACAGCTTTCAGCAGCATGTTTACATAACATCAGTCTCTCTCTTGCTCTCTCTCCCCCCTTAAGATTCCCAGCCTTCTCCACCAGGCTTTCACCCCAGTCAGTTATCTTCACTATCACATTAGCAGGAACATCTGGAAAACGCACTTTAAACCTGTGCTGGTTTGAATCAGTGTAGATCCACAGAAGGATCCAGCCCACATTCTGCACGACAGGACAAACTACATAATAATAAACTCCAAAAGCTTCCTGATAATGCCTGAACAAGCTTCCAAATAGATACAGAAGCTAACAACTTTGGCTTTGACAATACTTTAATTAAAGTTTCCAATGCTGGCACGGTGTGGGGTAGGGGGAATCTGTAAATCTGTCCCCTAAACTGATATCCAGAGACGCCTTTTTTTTTCAGATGTGAACCAGCTGCTCTAGGTACTACCCAAAGCACTGAAGGAGACTCATTTTTATGCATTGAAGACTCTCGAGTTCTACCATAAATCTTAAAACTTATCTGATTAACATCCAGGAAAGTTAACTGAAGCTTCTTTACACCCCGCATCTAGCCATATATTTTGGAACAAGCTTCCTCGAGCGAGGACAAGATAATGACTTTTAATTTTTGCAATACGCTACGATTAATTTAAACTGTCAGCAGGGATGCAGCGTTCCTCGAGCTGCAGCAGGTCTGTTGTATTTTACACAAGATACTGCCACACAGGAGTGAAACCCTCTTAATTCAGCAGATTCGATAGAGCTGCTACTTTCAAGGATGCACCACTTTTCAGTCCTTATCTCCACAGCAGCACAGGAAACCAAAACAAATTATGATTTTTTTTCTCAAGATCTATTCTGCAGTCCAGATATCTATCAGCATGCCAGCCTAACCTCTGCACACATCTACAAGCTGCTGGTTTTCATATGTCTCTGTCAGGTTGCAGAGACCTTTAATGTACCACAGTCTGAAGTCAAAACAAATAATGTACTGAAACTCTTGACAGGAGGAAAAGTAAAAGGTCTTTCTACACTCAGTCTCCACACAGACAGGACAAAACCACTGGGGTAAATCTCCAATACATCACTGTTTAGGACAGTCTTATTCTAAAAGCAAGACAAACTCATGAAGGGAAGCACATCTCTATTAACGGCTTACCAAAAATAAAAATGAAAATAATTTAAAAATTAAGGATTTTGGAAATGTGAAAATTAAAAGAAAAAAAGAAAAAGTCATGTATCCTGGCAAAAATAAAGCCCCAAGTACTGTCAGTGCCTTCGTCCTCTGGGTTGCTTTTGCATTGGAAAGAAAGTAGCTTTGGTGCCAGCCCAATCTAAACTCGTTTCTCCTCCAAGGTTAATTTGTTTGGCTTTTCCAGACAAACAAATGCTAATAGTCAGGTATTCAGAGCACTACTTAATCATGCTGTAGTAGCTCCTCAAGGCAGCATTTTGAGTGAAAGCAATGGAAGCTCTCCAGAAACCACAGAAGAATTTTCATCCCTCCCTCCACCAGCAGCACCTGCATGAATCACATTAACCTAGGTGCATGCAGCCATAGCACACACAGTAAGCAGTCTTCGGAATGATTTTAATAACCCTCCTGTTTCAAAGAACACATCTGCAGCCATTCCACCTGCCCATCTGCTCAGACCATGCCGGCTGTTTTCCTAACAGCACTCACAGACCACAACAGTCCTTGGGAGAAAGCTCCAAGCGCTCATCATGGTGGCACCACAACCTCCCTTCACGTTATTCCTGGTTTATTATCCCATCTTGTTTCCCTCACCCCTGCCTTCATTGCCACCTTTCACACTACAAGCCACACAGACCTGCCCAGCAAATACACTTTCCAGTTCCAACAGCCCTTGCTATTTCCTTTCTGGTCCACTACAGGCACCTCTTCCATGCAGATTCTTGGCTTTTCCACAGAGGGAACACGGGATCACTGACAGCCCATCACGCTTTCATCCGAAAGCACAAAACACTTCTGTCATCACCCCTGAAAGCTTAAAACACAGGAGCAGGAAGCTGCACACAGTCTTGTGTTACCTGAGGGAGTGTAGGGCTTTGCCATCCTTCAGAGCCTGAGCAGCTGCCTCCAACCCAGCCCTCCTAATCCTTACCCACTCTCCCTCTGTGCCGACAAAGTCTTACCTGGCTTCCCTCTGTGTCGGATTCCCTGGCAGCAAACCAGCTCTTCAGCCTACCTGTTCTGCCAGTTCTCCCTGGCTCCCTCTCCAAACAAACCCACTGCCTTTCCCAGTCCTTCCCTGCAGCTCCAGGATGTCAGCTTTGGCAGAGGCAAAACCAATACAGGCAATGTCTGAGAGGGCAGAAACCACAGTCCAGGAAATGCACGGAGATGATTTCACACACACAGCCCAGAACTCACCTGAAATACACCACCTGAACCACACACAGAGGAGACACAGAAGCCTCAGCTCTCTCCCCTGATCTATTCCCACAGCATTCTATTGCATGGCAAGACAGAAAACCTTGTGAGACACAAATGTGAGACTGAACAGAACACAAGGCTGAACTACTACAGCAATCCTGACATTCCTCCTGTGTTCTTAGACCAGGTCTTAGGAATACCTCCCAATGAAAGCCAGAATATTTTTCCAGCTGAATATTCTGTATTTTGATAGGCTTTAAGGTACTAAAAAACCCTATGAGATAATTTAGCAAATTTTTATTTGTTTCTGTCGTTTTCCTTATAAAGAAACCCACTGGTATGCACTGGATATTCCATTAAAACTTCTATCCAGAAGTTCAGGTCATTTACTGGGAAGATAATAATGAACTTTAATTGTTCCCACTGCTCCCTCTTGTGAACCTTACTTTGCATTTGCCAACACTGCCTGTGCACTGATGAGGTGCTACTCACACCTCATGCATGAGAGCCTTTCATATTTGCTATCATAAGCAGGACAACAAATTTCATCAGAAATGGACTTTTGTTTTCTTGGCATGAAAGAACCAAAATTTTTTTTTCTGGCCTCAAAATATATTTTAATTTTTTTGTCAGGGATCTGCAGGCTAATCCTTGGGGGGGAAAAGTCATCTGATGATGAAAAAGTAGAATAGTAATTTTAAGAAATGCTGATAAATAATTCTCTTTTTCCTGATCATTTTCAAATTTGGATTACATCAGCAAATACTTAAGTTAGCCTGAAACAACATTTTGTAAAGTATACATTTTGAGAAAAAAAAATTTCACAGTCATGTAATTCTTACTTATGTGGGAGTGGAAATTAATTTACTGTGAAACTGAGCTGTTGGAAAAAAAAAAGGCAGATAGCAAATTTCTTTAGTAATCTGCAAAAGAACAACAGCTGGAACTGGGAAGGCATCCCTGTCTCTGTTGTATTCTGTAAAGTCCCAAAATGCTTCCAAAAATGAGAGATTAAACAGACTTAGACTCTTCAGTTTGAGAGAAGAGCTGTCAAATAAGAGAGAAAGGATATAAGAGAATTCAATAAAATCAAAGATGGCACAGAAAAATAAAGTAACTATTCACTGTTACACCAGAACTAGGGAATTGAGTGAAATTAAGAAGTTTCTAGAAGAAAAGCAGAAGCATATTTCAACATAATTAAAGCAGTGAAACTCATTACCACAGAGTGCTGCAAATGACAACTATAAAAATGAAAAAATTAGCAGGATAAATTCAGATCAACAGCTGAGACAAGAAAATTATTTTTTGTTATTAATTTATCCTCAAGCACTACATGATCATCCTATCATATAACTAGATTGTTCAATTCTCTGTTTTCTACTTAAATATTTTCGGCACCATGCTCCCTTTCAAACCTGTCACATTTTTATATTAAATTATAGAATATGTTATGTATATTATATAATATTATTAATTTTATTCAACGATAATGCAAATACATGATTCTGCTTTGCACACCCCTTATCCCACCCATACCCAAGTTTGGCATGAAATACATACAGGTCTCTAAATAATTAGTCCTTAAACCTTTCAAAAAGCATCAGATCCTGAGGCCCTCTTTGGTCTTTCATCCTACCACTCTTATTTATGGTATTATCTTAAACACAAGAGTTCTCTTCTGAAAAGAAAGGCAGAAAAAGGAGTTCACTACTTTCCTCAGTTCTTGAATTTCATTGCAAGAAATGAAGGCCGAAGAGATCAAATTAATAAATCAATAACAGGAAGCAAATGGTAGGAATCCACCAAACCCACCTGGATGGCTGCCAGGTTCTTCTGCTCCTGGGATGGAGCCTCATGGACAAAACGCAGCCAGTTGGAATGGCGTGGGTTGCTGGCATCCAGGATATAAAGGACCTCGCCTTTGCTCCCACGAACCTGAAACATTCCAAAAAAATCCCCAAGCAAAATTAAAATTAAAAAAACCAAATATGTCCAGGTTTTAGCCACTCAGTGGAAGAAAAACCATTTTAAAAAAAGGATTGTGCACGCAAGATACATCCATCTCCACATCTAGACCTTTTGGCTACCATTACACATAATTTTTGTAATTGTGACAAAATTCCAGCTTACATTGAAAAAACGAAGATAACAGAAATAAAAACTTAGTAATAACCTAGTCATTCTTCCCCCTCGAAACACAAAGACATACTGCTGTAAAAATACATCTGTCACTGCCAAAAAACCCTGTTTGTTTCATTTTAAATAACAGATCACTTGAACCTCCACTGATCCAGACAATAGAGAGCCATGCAGCAAGGTCATACAGCTACATGACTATTCCATGTGATTTATTTATATAATGAATGGATTTTATTTTCCATCTGTCAACAAGAAGTATCCAAAGCAGGTATTTCCTAAGAGCTAGGGAATTTGGCTGTGTAAGATCAAAATTAGATTGTCTTCATGGTTTTATAAATAAATTGCTCACATTCCTGCTATATTTGTTTCTAATAGAATGCAATATCGTATTTCTTCAGTATGACTGCTTCAATTACCTAAACATTTAGGATATTATTAGATAGACAAAAACTGTATTCCATTACAGTAATAGCTGGTGACAGCATGTTGTTCTCAGATTAAGGAAAAAAAGAAAAGAATTACTGTAGTTCTGCAAACAAATAAGAATCTTCTAAATTCATTACTGCTCTTCTGAAGGAAAAAGGACACATCATGCAAAGGTGCCAACACTCAAAGTTTAAAAGCTATTACTTTCCAACACGTGGATTAACCACCGTGAAAAGTGTCAAACCTACACGTTGAAATGCATCTGGAAACAATGTTATCTGACACTAAGCACCGCAGTGCTTTCCCGGAGAGGCTGCCCGTGTCCCATCCCTGGGAGTGTTCACATCCAGCTGGGATGGGGCCCTGAGCAACCTGACCTAGTGAGTGGCATCCCCGTCCCTGGCAGGGGGTTGGAACAGGATGGTCTTTGAGGTCTCTTCCAACCCAGACCATTCTGTGATAGTGCAATAATCACCCAGTTCCACGGAGGCTGTGTGATTTAGCTACCAAAGTGCAACTTACAGGAGCCCACACGCAGATCCTAGAAAGGCTTCCATCAGATCTTGCGCTAGAAAGGGAAGCAATCCAGGTCCTATTATAAAAGCTACACGTTACACTATCTACCTTCTCATCAATTCTTCTTTATTTGCTTGATCCTTAAATTATATAAGAATAATTTATATTTGCTTCAGCGATACACAGTCATCTCAGTTATGCTTTCAGAGTCTCTGCCAATCCATAAAGAGATGCCAAACACGAAGCAGAGCTTTAACACATAAGGAAACTATCGATAAAGGAATACGATAAATCCCTTAAAAACATTCTGTATTTTCTACTGCTTTTTTCACCTCGTAAAGAAATAATGCTGCATTCAATACGCAGATGTGAGCAGGAGAAGTCAAGAAAAACTGCAGAAACACTGCATTTAGCATGGACTAGACTGGTGACAGGAACCCTTTCTGGCTGCACGAATAGGGAGTTTCCTAAACGAACAGCCGATCTTTGAGCACCATGGCAGTGGATCCCAAACTCAGCATTTCAAACAAACACCTGAAATGCACATAGCCACATTATGTACCTCAAACTGAGGTGCCCAAGAATTATCTTCTTGAGAATCAACACAAAAGGTGTCACTGAATGAATTCAGTCAAATGCCTTCACAGCAAGATCAAACACCTGACGTTTACTGTCACCACACAGGGTGGGTGAGGTTCCACCTCAAGGCTGATCAGGACAATTTGAATGAAGCCACTTCAACAAGCACCAGATCACCACAGAAGTGTTCAGGAAGAAAAGTGTTCCTGGTCAATGCATAAGCTCCCCACCTGAACCCCTACACAGGCCTAAATAACACCTAAGCTGCTGGCAATGCCCACCAGCACCAGGCACTACTCCAGCTGCCAGCCTGTCATGCTGCAATGAAATTACCCCACATTTCCAAAATACATCCGAATTTGTCACTTATGCTACTTCAAAATGCTCACAAGTGTATTGCAAATGCTCTACCATGCACACCTGGCAAGAGAAGAACAAAAAAACCCAAAATCTCACTGCAAGTAACAGATGGTTACATTGGCTGAAGACAGTAAACTCACTGCCTGCTTTCTGGAAACCATTTTCCAAACATTTATAAACTGAAAAATCTATGTTCATCAAACAATCATGTAGAGAAAAGTAGTGTTTTCTGCATTGCTTTTTTTTTGATTAGCTGAAAATATGACTTTTATTGTTATAGCATAAAACAGCTAGATGCAATACTCCTGCATCCTGAGTTTCTGACCATCATCACAGAGCTTACTGCTAACGTTTTAACACCGCTGGAGAAAGCATTAAAATAACTCCAGGGAAAGAAACCTGAGGCAGCAACTGCTGGTTTGCTTACTCAGTAAGAAGTCTGGGACAGAGACAGCATGGGACATTTTCCATCAGCCAAAACACACAGCAACAGTTTTCCATGCTAATGAAGCTCCTCCTGGTGCATGACACGATCTGACCCTGCCAGGGACAGAAGGGCACGGGAGGCTCGCTCCCAGACTCCTGCTAACGTTCTGTGGAGCTTCCAGGAGCAGGGCTCGACTTCCCTTTCTCTGGAATGACACCCAAAGCTCCAGAAGGAAACTGTGTGTGATCTTCTACAGTAACTTCAGGCTGGAATATGAGCACCTCAGCCTAGCAACACATGCCTCCCAACATCTCAAATATACCCCACAGCTGAAGATGGGAGGGTAACACTCGCAGTACTTTCAGGAGTAGATCCTTCTCATCACCAAAACCAAAACATCATTAATGTGCCTGCTCCAGAAGTCATTAGAATTAACACAAAGTCACAGATTTAACATAGATAAAGATGACTACAACAAGTTTTAACAGAGTTATCATAACAGTATTAATAACTACTTTGGACACCTATCTACCCCAGTCGGGATTAGTTCAGCAAAATTGTAAATCTGGGACATAGACTTGCAGTTGAGATAGTGCACCAACTTCAGACTTGTGTAAAAACCCAGACCATTTAAGAAATGAGCAAAAACAAAAGCATTTCTGAAAATTAAACAAAGAGTCACACAAAAACATTAAAGCAAACAGTTTCCAATGTAAACCGTATTTGAGGAACAATGACTGGGAAGGTAGTCTTCACACAGAAAAATAAAGATTACATTGTTTATAATATTATAGTCACCTGGACAGCAAACACAGAATNGAATAAAGACTACGTTGTTCAGAACTAGATTTCTAATATATATTCACCTGGACAGCAAACACAGAATTCACCAAATTAAGATTTATTTTATCATGAATCTGTGGACATAATTTGACTTGATGTCTTTCGTGTAACAGCCTTCCTATGCCAGAAGCACGCTTTACAGGCAAGATACCAAAGAAAGAAAGAAAAAAAAAAAACCAAAAAAAAAACCAAAGAAAGCCACCAAAACACACCAAGCTTAATGTGCTTGACTTCTTATACCTCAATCCTAAACGCTGCAGCTCTGATCTGAAGCTGGCTACAGCCAATAGCAGATTTTCTGTTGCCTTCACCATTTTTCAGGCAGGTTTATTTAACCGAAAACAACTGTCACAGCAAAAGCGATGAGAGTTAAGCGGTAGAAACGTAAGTTCATTTCATTTTCTTACATAACTAAACACAAACATTGGCTTCCTTTGAAAGACTGATTTCTGATCTCTTTGGTCTCAATGTAACAATGAGGAAAACATGATCCTGGCAGATAGACAGAAACCCAACCTGAAATATGTAACATTCAGCATTACATGGTGTATTATGTTCCATCCAACCCTGACCAACATTGCTTCATGGTATGTCAGAGTATTTGAAGAAGGACTAAATCTTTCCAGCCCTCCCTGTTTCAACATTTGCCAAAGTCATCACCAGAAGTACATGCTTGCCACAATCCAATAGGAGTGAAATGAATTCCCCCTTCTTGGTTAGGGATAATGAAGAAAAGGAACTGAACACATATATAAAGAAATGAACCGATATCTTCCCTTCACAAAGGGACATCTGAGCCTCCAGAGCAAAAACGTCTGTGAACTTTTAATACCTAAAGATTATTTCCTGCTTGCCTTTAAGTACTTGCTCTTCCTGCAGATTACACACAGTTCAAAGCTGCTACGCCAAGTTTACTAATAAATACACACAAAGAAGCATTTAATCAAGGTGTTGGTGGGATGCTAAGAGTAAGAACAAAACTCTGAATTCATCACCAGCATAAGCTGTGTGCTTCACCAGCACAACAGTCAGACAGGTGGGGGATAACACGGAGATGTTTTTTTAACAGAAGGAAAGAAAAAGCACAAAGCCATTTGGACATTTTCTTGGCTTTTTATTATCACTCCTAACTAAATGGTTACCACAAGTTTGTTTGGGATTTTTGTTTCCTTTCACTCATAAATAAAACATTTCAGCCTGTAGCTCTTTACAAAGATAACAGCAAGATCAAGGATGCTTCCCACCCGCCCCACTTCCCTGGAATCTGTTGAATGAGCAAGTATAAACCTTTGATTTCTTCAAAACTATGCACGTTACAGGCAGAGGAATGGCATTCTGCTATATTTAATTTAAAGAGAAACTCGTAACTTCTTCAGAACTTTACTGAACACAATCGCTGGGCTCAATGAATTTTTTGGGTCCCGTGTTTTCCCCGAGACCAAAAGAAAACATAACGCGTGCAATTGTGTCTCAATGTGATGCCTTAAAGATGCCAACTCACAGTGCTGGTCTCGGGGAAAAAGGAATGGCTGGATCAAAACAGACCACATCACAGAGCACCACTCTGCACAACTAGAAATGCATGTGGCAAACTTCCTCACAGAAAAATATTCCTTCAAATTGGAGCCTGGATCCCAGGCATCACATGCCAAGGAAAGAACTGTTGCACTAATGCCCATTTTTTCCCTTGGCTTATAAAAAGCCTCTACTACTTCAGCCTTCTTTCTGAAGGTGTTCTCCCTGAAAACATGTTTTTTATGACTGCCATCAGACTGTGAAGTCAGGCTTTAGTGTGCCTTCCTCCAATAGCCTCCCAATTAATTATTTTTAATATCTTTGGTACAGCTGACTACACACAAACTTGGCCGGTTTCTGTGCGTGCCTCCCACAGGCTCTGGAATAACCATCTACTTGGACTGTGCAAGTCTTACTTTCTGCATTCCTGGTCTCAATTTTCAACTTAAGACTACTCCCAGCATGATTTAAATTATATTATAAAGCTCACGTTCAGATCAACTTCAGTAAACATGAACAACTTGGGTTAAAACATTCAGGAAGTCATAAAACTTGGTATGCAGGAATCTTTTCAAGGCTCTCAAAACTAGGTTACAGTGAGATATTATGAAATGATTTTAAAACAGCCCATAAAACCCTCATTTTCTGATTTGCTGTCAATGGGGTCACATTAATGTCACCAGTAAATATATGTATTTACCTTGGTTTTTTTGTCTTGCAGAAACAGATAAATCTCATTCAAGCATCAGCAGGGAGGAATCTGGAAAATCACACAGCTTTCCAACAAACCTAAAGACCTCCTCAATGCTGTAATCCACCCACTGCCTTTTCTGAAAACCCTGTTCTAGCACAAGCCTTTTACTGGTTTAAAATAACCTGCAGAAACATCGGGAAGAGCCAAGTGAGCCAGGGCACATTAACACGTGCTGTGCTCAGCAAACATCTGTAAGGAAAGCACATTGTAGTGCTCTGTTTTCAGCTGGGAACAGAGAGGATGGAACTGGTTGCTCTGAGTCCATAACCCAAAAGAGAAAGGGGAACAAATTGTCCACACCTCTTCTCCGGGAAATGGCATTTTGGGCAAACCCCTAGATTAAAATAGACAAGGGAAAGGGAGGAAACAGGGCTTCACAGGCTGGAGTTAGCACTCACCTAGGAATACCTCACCCCTCACGACATTTACACTGAGTTTGGGTTAAATGAGATGGGCTTTTAACATTCTCTCACAGTGTAGGGAATCTATTTGTAGCTCTGCTAAGGCTGCATCAATACTCTGCTCTCTTCATAAGCTGCTCAGTGATGCTAATGCCAGAGATTTTTCAAATAAACATGTATTTTGTGGTAAATGCACTGATAGCGCTTTAGGGCAGATGTCAAACATAAGCTTTTTCTGTACAATGCCCCACAACATAAAAATAACACTCCTCCTTCCACCTCCCACCACAGAAAGGTGAAAAGGTAAGAAATGGGCCCCCTCCTCAGTGTAAAAGAGGAGTAAATGTGCATTCAATAGAAACTGCTTGGCTGAGGAAAAGAAGAGAGAAAAAAGAAATTCTGCTCAAAGAACTACAGCAGTCTGTAAATAAAGATTACAGAGACAGAAGAGAGGCACCACAAAGAAGGCATTTATAAAGAGTTGGAAATGTTGTCATTGCCAGTATTGTTCAGTCAGGGTAATCTCCTCAGGTGGTAAACTCAGATTTTTACTTCAGGCACACAGGTATGACAGGAACTATGATGGGTTATGTACCTAATTGCAAGAACTAGTGTATGAACTGCTATTCTTGCCTAATACATATAAAGAAATTATAAAAGAGCCCTAAAACTCGCTATGCCTTCATCTGCTCACAGCACTGGGCTTTTATTTTGCTAAAATCTCACAACTGCTTGTTGCATTAAAAGCTGCTAAAATTTAAAAACTTCACTCATATAAGCTGCCAAATCCCACCACAAGTGTCACACCAGGAAATGTTTTATATCACAGCTGAAGGAAGCCATCAGCTGATACGTGTTCATCAGCATAAATCAGTATCTCTGTAACTTACAATCAACTTCCCCATTCAAATTATTTTCACTCTTCTATTATTTTCATGTTTTAATCGTTTTTCACAGTGTATTTGGTTTGACTTGATATTTTTTCACACTTCATTGATTAGAAACTATCATTTGCTCTTTCTTTAAAGAAGTCAATCCCCCTCCTCCCAAGCAGCGTGATTTAAAAGTACGAAATCTCACTGCAGGATCTTTAAGCTATGAAAAAAAAAAAAAGGATTTGTCACAGGAAAACTCCATTCTGAGAACACTTTTTGCTAGGTGTGATGATGGCACTTTACTCACTTCCCACATGAGCCTGCAGTCTGTGTCCTCATCCAGTTCCTGCGGCATTCGCTTCTCCCCTGCAAAGGGGCCAAATTTTTCACCCTAAGGAATAATTATAAAAGGAAAAGAATCAGTAGGGGGGAAAAGCAAAAAGGCAAGTGAATCACCAAACTCCAGCAGAGGAGCAATTTTTAGCTTCAAACAGAAAAGGAGAGCTTTCCTTTATTGTCCTACTGTATGCCAAGAAGGTGCACATCTCTTGAGGGTTCAATGTGAAGCTCATTCCCATTCTTCTCATACTTTGGAGAATCTCATAAAACCATACCTTTCCCTCTGCATGCTTATTTCCCCTTTGGGAAGCAGGATTTTTCTTTATCTTAAATAAGGCTGAAATTTACAAGTCAAATTTCTTACATTTCTGATGAAATTTTCAGGAAGCACCTTGCAATAGGCATCCAACTAAAACAAAGAATTTGGCAAGCGCCAAGTTTACATAAGATTCATTTGCGAGATTATTTGCAACGCTGCTTTTTGAAGTGCCACAAATCAAAACACTGAATAACTGAGGGCTTGATCATACAGAGAGATTTGTTTGAAAATGGAAGGGAGTATGCACGTGCTTATGAATTAATTCGAGCCTTCATAAACAAAATTAAAATGTTACACCACCTGCTAGCCATAACACCCGCTGTGAAAGCATCCATTGATATGTTCTTCCAAAAGTATTTGGCATCAGGGGTTTTTTCCTGCACGGACGTCACAGCAGCAGCAGGGCAAAATAATTAAATAGGACTTTCTTCTTCCACAGGCCCAGCTTCCCCCCACACACGCTGCCTTGTCCCTGTTTGCAGGGACGGGCCCTAAAACCTGGAATGCAGGATGCTGTGTTTCTTTAGGCAGTGTTCAGATCCCAAAGCACTGTATACTTTAAAGCATTAGAGATTATAGGTATATATTGAAAAGCAATGTCAGTGTTTCTTTAAAAACAACAGAATTTTGGTTAATACAAGAATTGATCTTGTCCACATATTCCTTCCTCCGGGCACATTCCATATTCCCAGCAACAGCCTGCTACATGTTTTCCTTCTTGCTTAGTTTTTACAGACTGCCTACAGGTAAAGAGAAAAAAGTGGGATGGAAAACATCCAGGATCGCTCATCTTGGAAAAAAGAAATCAAATTTTAAAAAAAAGAAAAACAATCCTTGTATTTAAAACTAAACCCAAAGTGGTAATAAACAAAGGAAAAGAAAATTGGCATTGCAGAATGAGGCAACAGAACTGAGGGGCAAATTTTTAAACGTGCACAAAGAACATTTCACTACAAGGAACAGCAAAGCAGAAGGTGGAAACACAAGAACAGCAGAACTCAGCAGCTGGAGCCCAGAGCAGCAAAGGAGACGGACAGGGGCAGTGACAGTAAAACTGGGACTCTGGGGCTTCATGTCCTTCCTTCTCACTGACTTCCATACCACCCTTCATCATCCTGCTGATAAATAATGCCAGAGTTCCTCCCCTGCCAGCTTTTCAAACCCTGGGATTTAATCCTCAGGCTGAAACTTCCTCCTCCTCTTACCTCATCAGCAAAGAAGGTGGCAATAAGTAAATACAGTTGTAGCTACAGGGTTAACTTCACCCACCGCTGAAGCTCACAGCATCTCTGGGATGAAGCACCCAACAGCTCACAACAAGAACCACCACACATCATTCCCATCTCAGCTACTCCAACCAGGAAATCTCTACTGCAACATTCAAGACCTTCTGGAAGCTCAGAGCAAGGGCAAAAGCTACGTGTCCACCTCTGAAGGCAGAGTAAACAGAACATAAGCAGTAGGTGATGCAGATGTCTAAGCACATTTTATGGCTTCTCAAATTTAGAGGGAAACCAGAACCTGATGTCTTGGAACACATGGATCCATGGGGATAAGTCCAATTACTTGTTTCGCCTTTCAGACCATTTTCTTCATGTATACATATATACATACACATTATTCCTGGTTAATAAACATATTGTTACGTGCCAACGTACATTCATCAAAAACAGACTCAAGACTTCAACCCCCCCTCTGATCAATGAAAGTGAGGCCTACAACAGAGCCATAAGTCAGAGAAAGGATTCAATATATGAAGGCACACTTTTCCAATGCTGAAAAAGCCACTTCTGAACAGTTGCTTCCAAAAAAGCAGCAGTGAGTAATCTTCCAGTTGCAGCAAAACGCTGAGAAATGCAATGGCTCTCTGATGATTACACCAAGAGCCTCCTGACGCTGCTGCTCTGTAGCCTGAGGCCAGCTGCTGGAAAGCAGAAGGTACACGGGAATCACAGCTTTGTTAAGGTAACAAAACAAAAAATTTCCACATTTTATGATTACAAACAAAAACTTGCAAGTCCCTAGTGCTTGACGGCGCACAAGCAGATAGATAGGCAGCAGCAGATCAGAATGCATTCATTATTACCAAAACTTTGCTAATAGCAGAATTTTCAGAGGCCTCCTTAGCACTTGGAGAGCTGGTCTGCAATTTCTGATTATGAGGTCATCCAATTTATGGTTTTTTTTTTTTTTACTTTCAGTTCAGACAACTGCAACTGTGTGACAGCAGAGGAGAGAAAACAGTGCCGTATTTCCTACGCAGCAACACAGGTCTCACTTCGCAATTAAGTGTCACATTCAACACCTCCTCCCAATCCCAAAACTCCACAGAATTAATTTAACAGCCATAAGATACTCTTTATCACAGCCATGAAGTGTGGTACTTCTGCCTCATTACCAGACAGGGGAACAAGTTAAGAGCACTTCAGATGCGAATTTTCTTTCCGTGGAAAAGAGTGACATGGAGTCTGGCTGCGTCCGATGTACCCCCTGTGTTATTTACACACTCACCCTTCTCCCAGCAGAGAACACGGTACTTAGGTCCCCAACAAATTTTAAGAGTGTGTTTTAATTAACCACAGAGCAGCTCAAGAGCTGGTTCCTCTGCCTTTTCTTCCGAGCAGGGCTTTGCACACCACAGCTGTCCACGCTGCCAGCGCAGAGGATTCACTGCCAAAGGACAGGTGTGTAACAAACGCTGTCACCAGACACTCAACACAGTCACCACACACTCCTATAACAGATCCTGCAACAACAGCCTCTGCCTTCACCTTCTGCAGGCCACATGAGGCACACACACCACGCTTGCAACGCTTTTTCTTGGTGCCTGCACGGCTCTGATCACACTTTGCCTGTATGAAGTTCACAAGAAAGGTGGAATAATTCAGGCAGGAAAATGCTCTGTTTGTCCCAGCGTGCAGCTCTAATGGTTCAATTGACAACAGTGTCAAGGATGAAAGCTCAGACTCCCCCCACCTCTGACCTGGGCATGCTGATTCCCACGAGTTTCACTCCAGAGCTCACTCTGTTTCAGAGTCCAGGGATTAACAAATGCTAAATGTACAAGCTTCCTTGCTGTGTGAACCCACAAAGTTTTCAAATGAAATTTCAGAACCTCAGTAGAGAATTTTAAAAAATTACACCAAACTACATATCATTTTTCCCCTTCCAGTCCCCATCTTAACATTCAGGGACACCTTAAAAATGTGAGCCCTCCACCCCATCGTGTCTAAGTCCTGTTGATGAAACCTCTGAAAAATTAGGGAAAAATCAGAGCCAAAACGAGGACAAAGATGGAAAGCAAAACATACAAAAGACAGAGAAGTGTATACTAATGGTGGATTCATAGTTTTAGTATGCCTTTATGTGTCCTAACAAGCCAACTGGACAGTCTCAGCTGGAATTCCAGAAGAGACTTTCAATACTGAGGTGTGAAGGGGCATCACCTGGCTGGGGTATGAGACCCGGTTCGGCTGAATGACATGGTTCAGGGGCCCGGCTTTATTACGCCGGAAGGAGGAATTAAATCCCGGTGCCGCCAAGCCCGGAGAGCCGTGAGGGGAGTGACAGGAGCCCACACGCTCCGGGCAGCCCCCGCTCCCCTCACAGCGCAGACCGTCAGGAAGGCGGGCCCGCCCGGGGGAGCTCTGCCCTCGCAACTCTGCCAGACGCACAAATCAAGTTTCTTTTTAAAAAAATAAATAAATAAATAAATCACAAAACGGGGAAAATGAAATTGCTCACAGCAAACCCTCCGCCGGCCCCCGCGCCCCTTCCCGCCTGAGGCGGCGGCGTCCCGGGAGGCTCCGTGCACCGGGAGGGGGCAGCGGGCGGGCGGTGCCTCCCGTGGGCAGAGGGAGCCCGGGCGGGCACAGCGCGGCTCAGGAGAACTTGGAGCGGGGCAGAGGGGCGGGAGAGCCGCCCAGCTCCCCGGTGATACGTGGCAGCCGCTCCCCGCCGGGCCGGGACAGGACAGGACAGGCCGTTCCCCCGCCATCACCCACCTTCTTCACTCTGCGGGCCGTGTAGAGCCCCATCCCGTCCTGCACCCGGGACGACTTCAGGGCGAACCTATCCGGCACGTACATGCCCAGCATTTTTGCACCGAACTCGGGCCCCGCCGCCTGCTACCGGGGAGCAGGAAGAGGCTTTACGGGGGGACTTCCATCCCACCGGGAGCGGCGAGCGAGCAGACCGGGGGAGGGGGCAGGAAGAAGGGCTGGATGTGCGGGGGCTCTCCCCGCTCCTGAG
>VYZT01022834.1:39969-78625 GCA_013400735.1 Pomatostomus ruficeps
TTGTCCCGCCCGGGTTTATCCCGCTTTTCTTGTGTCCCACCAACCCGTGAAGCCTGCTTCCCTTCGAAACCAAGTAATCCTTCACTTTCGGGGGTTGGTTCTGAGGGAACGCGGGCGTAAATCCAGGAATTGAGCATCCTTAGGAACATGCGAACATGGTACTTTTTGTTTAAAAAAATAAGCGTTCTGCATATTCTTACTGCATACCCAAGAAGGGCATTGTTTTCTGACTAAAACTACACCCAGTGTTGTCGAATAGGGAGGAAAAGTTCGACTTTAGCAGCTTACCAGCATCACTCCAGTACTCTTTCACAAAACCGCAATATACACTATAAATATACATTATATATATGCACAACATACATTGACCTTTTTCTAGAAAACTGGATAGCTTTGGGATTTTTGGGATTTCCATTGATGCCATACTCAATGTTGTTCTCTAAACTGAAGTGGTGGTGTAGCTGGAAAAGGGATTTGGTTATATCTGATTGTGGAATTAAAAATAAGTATGAAGGCATGTGAGGCAAGCAGAACAAAAAGGAAGAAAAAGGAAAAAAAAACTATTTATAGACATATTTTAAAATTGTGCTGCTAATAATAATAATTAAACCACTGGAGCGTAACAACCTCTTTTCTCTCTACCTCTTTCTATGTTAACAGAGGTATAAATAGTAGAAGTTAAATATTAAAAGCTCCTCGTTTTCCACCAAAGTACTAGAAAAACTCTGTGTTGGTGTCATTTGGAAGGAACAAAAAAAAATGTCCAGAATTTTAGTTATCCCACAGTGAACAGACCATCATGGAAAGGCTTTGGAGCAGTTGGATTCCTGCCCATCAGTAGGTGGACATTTAGGGGAAAAAACCAAAAAACACAAAACAAAAAACCAGGTCTAGCTGAATATGAAACTCCACTTGGCTATTTTTTATATTCGCACACAGTGATGGCTTTTTGTGCTTAGCATCTACAGTGTCATCATTTAGCTATCATAAAACTTCATAAGAAAAAAAATCTTTGCAAAGGTGATGTATATTCCAGCCAACACGCACGTATATCCAGAGAAATTTATATAATACTTCATGATATTCAATATATGAGCAAATGCTGCAGTAAATTTCATGAGGCCCTCGCTTTGACAAGAAAAAAAAAGGAAGAAAGGCTCCAACAGCATGGTTGGAAGAATAATTTTGGGAATGAAAACGCATCAGACCCACAAATTGTACACCTTGACTGATAGCCTGGACACCAACTACTAATTTAGTGATAAAAATGGAGCTTCTAAATCTATATAAGTAAGAATTCTACCATCTCTAAAACAAATAAATTGAACTGAGATGAAATAGGCTGCCTGGGATAACTTCATCAGTTTTAAGACTAAGCAAAATTTAACTATTCTCTTAATTAAGATCCAGCTCTAAACCTTCCACATGCATAATTGAACATACTTAATATTTTTGGAGACCAGAACACTTCCTTGACTGGATGCCAGTCTTTCTTAATATATATCAGATTAAAATGTTGGCATAATATTTCCTGTCTCTGACCTTTTCCAAATGTGGTGAATATTATAAAATCATTTTACACTTTATGAAGGCCTCGGTATTTTTCTCTTCAGAAGAGAAGAAGAAAAATCACTTGGGGGTCTTTCAGTTGGAACCTTAAAAGATTTATTCTACGTGAAGTTAAAGGTAATAACACAGCACAATTCGAATGCGTTTGTGTCTTGGTTTTAAGCTCTTTAAGTACTCAAGAACAACTATTTTATTTTGGAAATTTCAACCATTATTATTCCAATGTGGAATGCAGTTACCTGTGTCTTATTCTATTTAAACAAATTAGAAAAAACTGCTGTAGCACTGGACAAAACTGACACCAGTCTTTCCTTCCAGTGTGTTGGTGGTGTGACATCGATCACATATTTACAACTGCCTGTCCTCTGCCACAAAACATCCTTTTTCCATTTAATCAGCCATTGACCTTAAAGCTGTAATATTTGCAGTGCAGCACAAAGAAAATGAAGGTGTTGACTCTTTGTTTTTGTGTAGCTCTACAGCGAACCCTAAGAAGAAACACAGATTTGTGTTTCAGCCTTCAGATTTGAAGCCTTGCACTGTCAAAATTTATTTGCACAACTTCCTTGGAAAGAGAACAAGGTATTTTCAGATGGAAGCTCTCATGCAGTCATGAAAGCTGCTGTGGCCCAAATGAAATTCCATGGCAGGAATCCACCTGTGGTGACAAACAAAATAATTGCAAGAGTTTCTGTCCGGAGTTACAGCTCTTGTTGCAACATCTTGTTGTACCCGACGCACGGTATGTTACTCCCTCCACTCGAGGAACGGCTAATTAAGCGTCATACTTAATATGTCACATTCTAACAAACAAAAGGATCTAAGACCGAAATGGTCCTCAAGATGCCAGAAGTAAACATGCCAGCCCCTGAAGTGTCCAGCAGCTTAGAAGGAAAATGTGTTCTCCAAGACAAAAGGATGGCTTTTCACTGCTAATCCCTTGTTTAGATGGGGTAGTATCATCGCTAAAACTTTTCAGGGACTTGACATTTCTATCCTCCCTCCTCCTGCTCTGCAGGCACTTGGACTGAAATCAGAGACACTAATGCTTTTTATCCTTTCAAGAGTTCCTTGCATCAAGCAGTATTAAAATAAGAACTTTTGCAGCATCCGTAGCAATGCCAGAATTAGATTCTGGCAGCTGGCACACCTGAGAAAGGTTGTTCGTGGTAATGGCTCCTCCCTCCCTGTTTGAATATCCACTGGTCCCCAAAACATTTCTGCACTGCAGTTTAACCAATTTTGCAGGTATGTTTTGAAAACTTCTTTCCTGAATCTATGGATCTCTTCTCCAGCTCCATCCACTTCCTCTTAACCTGGTGAGATCAGGAGCAGCTCTTTTAAAGCAAGTCTTTGTCTTATCTGGGTTGTACCCCACGTGCAGGACATGTACAATATTGTCAGGCTGTGTCCTCTTAGTTCATGGGCACCTGCACATTTCCAGCGTGCAAATAATGCTTGGCTCTGACCAGGAATGCCAAGGTTTCAGTCAGGTGTTGCCCTGGAATTTGCCACATCCCTCTCTCTGCCTGGGTACAAAGTCCTTAACTTCATTTGGGACCATTGTTGTTTTTTCACAGTGCCTTCCCAGGCCTTGCACACTGCAGTGCCTGGACCAGGATGGACACGGGGTTTGCACTGACTCATTTTGCACTGAAGGTTTTCAGGAAGGAAAGCTTCCAGCTTGTCCCATGGCAAAGTCTGAGTGCAAGATGGGAAGGAGAACAGCATACAGACCTCTCAGGGTTGGGGTTTTTATCCTTTTCTCAGTTGGACAGAGTTCCACTTCATAAAAAACCCCCAAAAAATACCTACCAGAGCTTACTAAGAGCTGTGTACACCTTTAGAGCCTGCCCTGCCTTGGGGACAGTGCCACCCTTGCCACCAGTAATCACCGGGCCCGGGGACTCTCTTAAGTACCTGGAACAAATTGTGTTGACATGGAGTCGACTGAAACCATATGTCAAACTGCCAACTGAAAACTCAATCTCTTTTATGTAAAACAATCTACTTTCTGAAACAATTAAATGTGCCTTTTTAAAATATGGCCAAAAGTCCCATCTACTCAGTGTCTCAGGGTCTTTTCCAGTTCTAACAGTGTTTGTTTTGTCTGTGATTTTTGGTGCTCTGAAAAGCTTAAGTTGTTCTTTCCCTAATGCACTTTGATTTGCTGAGCAAAATTCCTTTCAGAGCTATTTTTAAGGATGGCTTTTTTTTGTGTGGTGGGTTTTTTTTTTTCCTACAGTGATTCTTTTGAAGCTTTTTTGAATTCAGCAAACATTGCAAGGATTTAGGAATTATTTCCCTAACAAAATCTCTCTTCTAATCAATGCACAGTTGTCTTTTTGGGGTTTTTGTAAACTAATACCAAATTTTTGGTTTGTGATATTCAAGGTCTTGAAAAGCTTTAAATTATAAGATTGGTTTCAAACTTATGTCTCATTCTTTGCTCACATGCACAGAGTAGTGGCTGTCAGAATTTCTCTCTCAGATATATGAAGTTCTAGAAGTTGGTGCCAGGATTTCAGAATTAAAATTTTTCTCCTTCCCCTTTGAATATAGTAAAATTCAGGCATGCATTTGTATTTATATTCCCCAGCTGATGGCATGTTAAGTGTTCACTCCTGTTGTTTGAGAGGGTTTTAAACCAGGGTTTAAAAAAAAAAAAAAAAAAACAAAAAATTTAAGTAAGTAGCAGATTAAGCTAGTAATTCAGGTTTCATAGTGATGGACCTAAAAGGAGCACAATATAATGGGACTGTAGTAGATTGTTTTTTGCTATCTCTCGTGAAAACTTCACATAAGTGATATAGGAATGAAGTCTAAAAAGCGAGTAGAGAATGGTTAAAATTACTGAGTAGCAGGAACTCACTTTTAGAATAGCAGGCTGAGCCTTGACCCCTGTAGCATTTACATTTTTATCTTGGAAAACTGAAGGTGCAGGAGCACATGAACTGGGCCACATCCTTACACATCTTAAAAGTGTCTTCCTCAGCTCAGGAATATCTTATTTCAGCTTGAGAGCGACTTCCCAAATTGATGTCACCCCCCCCCGGTTTTTGCTGTCAGCCCCTTCAGGATGGACTCAGCCTTTCCCTCTTTAATGGAAAGTGACTTCCCAGATCCAGCCTCTCCCTGGTGAGCTACTTCCCTCAATCCGAACCATTCACATACAAGCCCTGTTGCATAAAGGTTACACCTTCCCCGGCCCCATTTCCCATTACAGCCTGCTCTGGAGCTGATCCTGTGCTCCTTCTGGGAGCAATCAGCCTTAAACTCGCCTGCTTCCCCTTCTGTTTGCTACCTAATCTTGAGAGGGATCTTCATGGAACACGAGCTTCGTCACCAAGCCAATTCCCACTCTGTGCACTCTATTTTTATTTGCTGAAAAAACATGGAAATTAGGCTCCCTTTCAGTACCTGCTCTGTGCCAGTCATTTAACTCATCATATTTGGCAGTCCAACCATACAACAAATTCTTTCGAAAACCCTGAAAGAGCTTTAATGCTGTGAAGTATTTTTCCACCATTCCTCAACAGGACATGAAGCTGGAACACCACGTTGGGTTTTCCTGTAGCAGGAAGACAGCTGACTACTATGAACTCACAGTGGTTTGCTGATATTATTTTAGCAGATGGATGACAACTCTCATGACTGACCTCTGCCTTTCATGTCTGCCAGGTGGTGTTGGATATTCATATTTTCACTTCTCCATGAATCTCCGCTACATTGAGTATCATTAAGCTGCTTCGCAGGATTTTTTTAGATCCTTGGAGAATGGCTATGTACACACAGAAGGTATTCCTCAGAACTGCCAGCTATGGAAAATTCATTTTGCCGTTCTGAGCACACATTTTCACAATCTGTGCTGTCCTTTGCTCAGAGAGTTGTCTCAGGCCATTTTTCACATCGTTATTATGCACTTTGGCCTCGCTGTCTTCTTCCCATTCTCAGAGAAACAGCATTTGAGTCACCATCTTTTCAACACGGAGAGTGCCCTCTACTTTCTCATCTTTCAGCGTTCAGCTGTGCCAGACCCACCAGTGGAGGGTCTAAACCCCCCAGTTATCCACACTATAGATGGGTTAGTCTTTTCTTGAACTGGGAGCTGGAGCAACTTAATTCCCCTGGTCAGGAAGCCTGGTCCCAGAAGAGAACAGTTTGCTCTAAGGCCTGCAGGAAATGGGAACACCAACAGCTCTGCATCGCCTTTTTGGGGGGCTAAACCTAATCCCATGTTCCCCTAAGCGGCAATAGAGCAGATTCTGTATTCAAGTACTGCCTTCTTGCATGGCAGTTGTCTCACCTACTGCTTTCCCTTCTGACCCCTTTCCAGTCTTCCTACTCCCATTTTTTCTTCATTCCTGCTTCATTTTGGCCTTGCAGTATTCCTTTCTGCTGGAAAAGCACCCTCAAGTTCTAGCAACCAAATACTTCCCCTCATCCCCTTCAAAGAACCTAAAACTTCTTCTGTGAATCCTCTTCAATGCACCACTTCAGTCTTGTTGACTTTGAATTCAAAGAGACCGTGTTTCAAGGACCAGCATGTGCCTCTAGTATTTACAGACCCCAATTATTTATTCCCTCACACAGCTCTTTGATGAAGTGTTAAATTCCCAGCTATCAATGGTATTTGACCTGGGATACTACAAAAAAACCCAAGTGGCCAAACCATTAGGGCTGGAGACAGCAGATTTGAAATGCCAGGGGAATTCCCACTGACATCAGGGATCTAGGATATTATTTGTAATGCTGTTGGATTTTTCTTTTTCTGGGTTTTAGTTATTTTTAGAGCAGCTGAAATCAACACACCATGTAATTTGACATCCATGTCCTTAGAGGGAATAGCACACACCAAAAAGAGAGCTACTGACTCAAGAATGGGCAGCACTGTGCTGAACACACCTTAGTGCTTTCCTTGCTTCTCTCTCCTGCCTGCCTGCCTGCCCTCCACTGAAGTCACTTTGTCAGTCAATGACAATGACATTTTCCCCCAGGAAATACTTCCTTCCCAGTGCTGTAACAAATTTCTCTGGAAGAACGGGAAATTCGTGCTGCTTTAACACAGGCCTAGAGGACAGACACCTGAATTCCACTGTGGATCTTTGCTCCACTCCATCCAAATACATGTTCTGTTCTGAAAAAGAGAAGGTAGCTCTGAATATAAAAATTTCAAACAAATCTGGGAGTTTTCCACCTCCAGGCCTTAGCAGAACCAGCTTCAATAACATGGCCATGAGCTGCTTTAAAGCTTAAGGGCCTGCATAATCAGGGGTACCACGTGCAAGTTTAGAATGAACTGAGCCTAACAAAAACCAACCAAAAAAAAAAAATTCCAAACCACCAACATTTGTCAGGAATTAAGTTCTCATTAAACTGTGCAGGATGAGTGTTTGAAAATGGCTTTTCTGTTGAACGCTTCCATTTAAAAACTCTCATCCTCATTATATTCCATCTGACACCAGGGATACTCAGCAACTCTGTTCCAAACATCAAGATGTCTGACTAGGCTCTAAAAAAATATACGAGGCAGTAACCTTTTAATATATGACTCTGGCTCAAATGATTTTTGGGTATTAGTGCCAATGTCTGCAAGGATCATCTGTAAATTTACTTATGCTCATTAGAAAAACAAACAATAAAGGAAAAATGAAGAAAACCAATAGCTATTTCAAAGATTGTGTTCTTAGAAATACTTTATAGTGAAATTACTCGGTTTTGAAAGCAATAGGAGGATTAAAGACAGGAATATAATTTTTCTTTATTCCCTTCATTATTATGTTTTCCAAACCAAGAAAAAAATTAGAAACGTGTCCTTCCTTATGAGCAACAATAGCACGATTTAGATAAGTTCACTCTTTCAGACAGAGCCTTCTATTTCAACTTTACAGGTCTACTCAGCTTTCACAAAGCTGAGGTGTCTGGAGACTGAAGTAATCGGGGATAGGATCTCACGTGTCCCCCTCTCAGGAACCACCTTCACCAATCACTAAGAGCAGAAGCTGATCCAGACTCTTGATACGCCTACGCTTTGGGGCAGAAGTTGATTTTGAGAGCAGATTGAAGTTCACAAGGAGTTCTAAGTAAGTATCTGAAACTGGACTAGGACCAAAGGAAGAATCTTTGTGTCTATATGTACAGATTAATCCTTAGATTGATAAGAGTCTAAGTGCACTCTGAAAATCAGGCTTTTTGAAGAAAAGCAATAGCTATAAAGACATCTGTAAGATGCCTGCCACTTCCTTACTGAGGTATTCATCCCTGGTTAGCAAAACCCACAACTCCTCAGTGTAAAGCTGTAGTGGTTCTGCTTTTCCATGTGCAAAGCCTGCCCGTCCAAGTGCTTCCCTTCAGCCCCAGTGAGTGCTCCTCCCTGGCATTTCGGAGAGCACAAAGGCACCCCCCTGGGCCGGGCTGCAGCGAGTTTGGGTTGGAGATTGTTTGTGGGACGCTGCTCTATTTATCACACAATAGGGTTTCTGTTTCTCCCTCGGCTCCATTGTGCTCCATCACACGGGTTTTTTTCCAAGTTACATTTTAAGTTATAGCCTGTCAGGCGCCCTGAGGCATCTGGACACTGGGTGCACCATAAATTTGAAGTTATTACTGCTCACTATTGCCGTAAATGAGTTAGTCATCTTTTCTCATAAGGCAACGAGGGACCGGGCTGGAAGCACAGGGCAGCTGCATCTTATTTAAAAGTGTGTCTTTCAAGAGGTACAAGACATTAACATGCCCTTTTGGAAATTATATGAAAGTCTGCCCAAACTGTAATAAGTCATCACAGAGAGTCTGGAAAAAGCCCTGTCTGCACTGAGAGAGCAGCCGCAGTTACGTGTCTGTGACCAACCTGCAGCCAGGCACTCTGCCCTGCTCTGCTACTGGGGATGAGAAGCATTAACCTGCACAGAGCCACAGGGTACATCCCAACTGGCATCCTGATCCGTGCCCGGGCGAGGTTATCCCTGCAGCATCAAGGGAGACCTGGGGAGAGCTGGCAGGGAAGGAAGCACAGCGCATGCAGACACTCAATGTGCAGTTTCTGCTGGAATCCTGCCTCTCTAACCAGTGGATTTTTGAACCCACCACCAACCTGGGCCTCCCACAGGCACATCTATACACACAGAGCCCCCAGCAGAAAACAGCAGCAGAGTCTCCATTTCCCCTCTCACTTCACTTGGAGAGAAACCATCTTTTTTGCTCTTTGGAGCTGCTGAATTTCATTATTTGTGCAATAGGTCTTGACACTGCATTACTTCCATTTAATTTACAAACTGCTGTAAGAGTTACTGAGTTATATACAATACATTTTAATTCTGGTAAAACACCATCAAATGAGATTGTCAGTAGTTTAATTTTACTTTCTTTCACTTCTTTACAGACTTGGAGGCTGTGGGCATAACCATTACACCTAACGAAATTCTGAAGGTTGGACAATATTTATAATAACTAACACTGAGTTGTGATAAAAGACATAGGAAAAAGATACAACAACCTAAAAGGTTTGAAACAAACCAGTAGACATGGGTGAACATTTGTCCACCACAGGTATTTTAACTCTTAGTAGTCTATGTTTAGTTGAACACAATTAATCTCTAATGCTCCTCAGTTGGCTTTTGAAAATTCATTAATAGATACTGTTATGAGAGATAAAAGTCACATAACGACCCCTGATTTAAGAGCCAGATGGTTATTGGCCCTGCTAGGTCCCATTAATGAAAGCTATTAGAAAGAAGTGAGAATTTAAAAGGTTTCAATATACAAAAAAAAAAAATCTGAATACTTTCTTCATAAGAATTCTATTGCTCTGAGAGGTCTAGGAAGGAACAGCTACTGATTTTGGTGTCATCCCATGTGGTATTTTGTCCACCCCTCAAGTTTATACTATGTGCCTGATAGGACAAAGCATCCCAAACCCCCATCATCATATAAATGGAGACATTTATCCATTTCAGATGCAGCAGCCCAACATCAGTACAAACTAAAATTCCACACAAGTTATTTTTAGCACACTCTAATTTTCAGCATAGAGACTAAGCATACCTTTTATGACAAAACATTTACTAAAAAATCCTCTTCCCCCTCTCCTCTCACTTGCCTCCCATAGAAACAATGAAAAAGATGAAGAAAACATCAAATGTTAAAAATTCACATTGAAATGGAGAGAGGTACAGTCAGGAGCACAGGTTTCCTGCAGGTTTGAGTAACCTGCAAGCTTTCACTTGTTCCTTCAGGCATCAAAGAGCATTTAGCCCCAGGCCTCGTCCAAGGGACAGACATTTGGATTGCATTAAGCTTCCAGGGGGTATGTGTGCAAAACTCCAGTATGGAACAGTTATTAAAAAGGCTGCATGTTTGCTATTTCTGTGGTTTGTCAGAAAGGTCACTGTTTAAGATGTTTTCATTTAATGACAATGTGCCTCTATTCTTGTTATTATTGTTTGTGTCTTTCATGTCCGTTCCTCCTCCTCAGTATCATTGTTTGTCCCCGTCCTGTGAAGTGTCTTGCTGTTCTGGTGCCATGGGATTGGGAAGATGTTATAGATTTGTGTAACTTCTCACCACACTGGTGGTTCATTTACAGAGGGGTGTTTCCACCATAACCACTTCTCTGAACTTATTGGGAAGATTTTGTCTGGAGCAGGGACAAAAGGAACCATCTTCACTTATGCAGAGCAGTGTGGGAGCTGCATTACTTGAGCAGATGAAGGTTTGTTACAGTTCCCAGGGACTCCTTGTTGGATCCCCACCTATCAGATCTCTCCCCTTAATCAAAGCCCCTGCACTTGCATTCGCACAGGTCTGTAACAGCAGAAAATGGGAGCAGAATTATTCACCCCATGCAGAAAATACACCAAATACGAAACCAAACTCTTCATTATAAGCACATCTCCTGAACTGGCAGAAATAAGCAGCCCAGGCCATCAAGAAAACCAGGTAAGGACTTGAAAGAACAAATTCCAGCTGAAGTACAAGGCAAAGAGACCAACCAGTTATTAACCTTGCACACACTGGAGGTGTGGGTGACTGCTCATTTTCACCATTATGAGAACTTAAAAAAGATGTTTTTCATTTTGAGATGGTAAAGAGCAGTATTGTATGGTGGAGATATCAGTACTATATGATGGAAATATCATATGAAGAAGCACACAAACAACTTTGAAAAGACAGCAGGAAACATTAACAGATGAGTTAACAGTAGCCAAATATTTATATTGCATGTTTCACATTTATCACAACAAGCCCTTCTTTTTTCAGAAAAATATCTGGGTTAGGGGCTAGGACTGACAGTATCCAATTTAATTGTTTCTCTTGGTATATTTTCTTCCTCTGACAACACAGCCAAGTGGGCCCCTTTACAGGGGAAATGATGTGGTATCTCCATTTGTGAGCTACTGGGTGTGATAAGGGGGGAGAAGCAAACAGTAAGGAGATACAGGCACACAGCTCAGGCTCAGGAGACAGCCGAGAGCAGCAGGACAAGCCAGAAACCAGCCCCAGTGACAATGGGAACAGTTCACTAGGGACCACAATGAACTTGCAGTCTGCTTCAGCCCAGAAAGCCACAGAGCTGACTGAAAGCAAGACTGGAAGCAGGGACAAAGTGAGCAGCAGGGGATTTGTTTATGAAACCTTCCCCATGTCTAGCCTGTCTTTCCTCTCTCTGTTGCAAGACGTTTGTCTGATGTAGGCTTTGTTCAAAGAAAATCTGAGGTCTGAGTTGAAAAGCTCTTTGAGGGAAGAGCTCTGGACAGACCTACCTCAATGCTCTTGTCAAAGATTTATATTCTTTAATGACAGAGGCATCTTGGTGTTTCATGTAATTATGATGACAAAGACTTATCTGCTGTGGGCAGCACAGAAGTAGTGGCTTTGTCAAGCTTTACCTCTTAGAGAAGGGTGAAACCCAGAAGCAATTCCGGCACACTTGGAAATAAAGGCAGCACGAGGTTCCGGTAAAAAGGATTTCCTAACTTGACGGTTTTCCTCCACTTCTTCTATGCTCCATCTAAACTAGGAGTGCTGATCAAAAGCTCTGGGCAGAGCCTCCTACGAAGCCTGTCCTGAACGCTAGACTGGGTTATTGTACAATCAGCTGTGATGCCACTTGGGCAAGGCCAGAGCACAGTGATCAAACAGCTCCAAAACACAATGAGAAAAGGGCCTTTGTCAATACCAACAGGGAACCCATGACTAGCCAGGATCCAGAAACTGCTGTGTCTTGCTTTAACCTACAGCTCCCACCAAAGCAGCCTTTTCTCCATGTCCTTTAGGTCTGCTCCACCCGCTCTGGAGAGGGCATGAGCCCAATTACCCCACACTCAGTGGCCACCAATTACAGAGGAAGCAGAGCCCCTGCATTGTCCATGCCCCGTCAGGCGTCATCTGCCTGCCAAGCGTGCTGCAGCAGCCTTTGTCACCGTGCTGTCCCCCGGCAGCCAGCTGCACAGCTTGAACAAGAGCGGGAGAGAACATAAGGAAGCCATTAGAGGTTGGGAGCCGTTGCCCAACACGACTCAAAGAGGGATCTGAGGAAACATAATGGAATCACTCATGAGCAACTGTCCGTCCGGTCCACATCTGCAGGCGGTCTGCAGCTGCTCCGCTCCCAGCACAGAGCAGCTCTCCAGAACAGCACAGTCCCTGCATTTGCTTAGTGTACCTGCCCATTAGATTTAAATGTGCCAAACATTTAAAAAAAAAAACCAACCCAAACAAAACCTGTGGTCTGTGAAAGAGTGGCCATGAACAGATACTACTCGGGCAAACAAAAACCAGGAGGAGCAACAATGCCTCCCTATTGAACGACAAATGGAGAGAGTTGGCTCCAGCTTTTAATTACAACACCATGCCAAGCAACTCGAAGTAAATGTATTTGTGTTTCTTTCATATTCAGCTTCCCAGTTGTGCGACGGGAAACCGAGGAGAATGAGCTCACTAATAATGGTGGGGCAGGATTGCAGCTGGCACAGACATGGGTGCGTGGGAGGAAAAATATCAAAAGTGCCCACAAGCCTGCGTGTGAGCCCTGCCTGTGCTCAGCAGGGGATCTCATCCCTCTGTCCTCAAAGAATTAATTCATTCCCAAGACACAGGAGGCAAGTCCTGGTTCCACTAAGGAGCAAAATAAGAACCATGGTTAACTGCCTGAAAGGAGACGCCCTCCCGCCATCATCACTCCTCCCTGATGCTGTCTGCCTCTCAGATGTAACATCCTTTTTAACAGCCATACTATTTTATGTCTGTAAACAGCAAATATTCAAGTAACACCACTTCCACCTGCTCCTATTCGCTTTTCTTCACCGTAGATAGGATCAGTAAGAAAAGTCCTCAGAGGAAAAGAGGATCTCTTTTTGAAGTGAACGATAAACATTTATCTAAGAGTTCACCAAAGGGTGCCTCAACTCTGCACAGTTTTCAGCAGGCAGAAATCAAATTGTGAATCGGTCAACTTTCCAAAATACACAATGGCTGCAGATCAGATGCCAGCTGTACATTCATTATTCACTTGGTCTATTTTGAGATAAATAAGTCCCTTTTTTTGTTAAACAGACAAGTTGTGCTGGGAAGTAATAACAAGCTGCATTCAGGAAATCTGTAAGTGTTACTGGGTCACTTAAACTTGCATTTATAAACAGTTCTCTTTAAAAGAAATGGCCTAAAAAAAGAGGGGAGGGAGGATGTCCCCCGCAGCCTGGTGTCAGCAGTGGTTGTCTAGGCAGGCTGAGGATTATGATTATTATACCCAGTGATGTGGACGCCAGAGAAGTGATAAAAGCATTCTTCCAGAGTACACTTTGGAACCATCAAACACATGAAACGAAATAAGAATTTGCCTCCCTGACAGCATTAATACCACAAGTTTATAAACCAGTCTAAACACTTATTTAGAAGACTAAACCGTCCCTGAATTGTGTCCCTTGCTGTTGTAGCCTTTCACGGATTCCCTGAAACCCTCTGAAATCCATGGAGCACCTCAAGACAACCAATGAAAGGCTCTCCTCACTACCACAGAGCTACTGGGGAAAGGGTTTAATATGGAAATGATGTGAAAAGCTCAGCTTCTCCTCTACATATAGGATTAAATTACACAGCCAGAAACAGCTGCTGCAGCTCAACAGGAAAATCCAACATTTGAGAAACAGTGGCTTGAAAAGGCAGGGAGAGGGGAAGACAATATTTACAACACACTCACTTCTACTCAGCAGTTAAAGAAATCAGGAGGCAGAGTGGGAGGGGAGTGACTAAAATCATTTACTTCACAAAATATCTCCGTTTTAGTTCTCTATCCCTCTTTCACCTGAAATAACGTGCAATTCCGAGTGTGGAACAGCACAGGTAAAATCAGTATTAATTAGGAATTATATTAAACCACTGAATACCAGAATCATATCATCTTATAATCCAGACTCTGATCTTTTCCCCCATCCAAAAAAAATCCATACTTTGAGAATTAGCAAGATAATTTCTTAACTTTCCCTCTAGGAGCAAAGCAAGCTAAAACAGAGTCCCATTTGTGGTGTTTCTCCCTCCTTACAACCAGATTTCACACAGCCAGACAAACTCCTCACTACCAGATTTGCTAGACTTAGAAAAAGGATTTTAACACAATTAAAATGAGAATTCAGGTCTCTTTGCAAGGCATGCATTATAAGATTAATACTTAATAATCCTGTCAGCATTTATTTAAGCTAAGCCATTGCAGCAGAAATTTACAGACATTTGAGCTGCCTGTTGCTGCAAACACACATTTCTCTAAATCCAGGGAAACAATTGAGCGTGTGCCTGCTTACCTCTAGCAGGTGTGACACGACATGAATATCCAAACCCAGAATTAAGACACAGCCATAGCGTGTATCAATACAGCAATAACACCCTCAAAAACCAGCAATTAAATATTTCCTCTCTATCAGCCTTTCAGCAATCGCCATTATATTTTCCACACACATTTGGAATACGAAACACTTATTCATCGTTTGCTCAGAGAAAAGAAAAAGGCTTGGATAATTCTTTTGTTTGCTCTCTGAATTAAGACATCATAGCTTAAATTAAACTTCCTATGCACAAGGTTAGCAGGTTCAGGAGACCTAATACAAGGAAACAGGCTTTTTTTTTTACACTTTTCAGACAACAGGAAAGAAGAAAAAGGAAATATTTATTGTAATAGGGCCACGTTTACTAATCACTCACACACAACTGTCTGAAATACCAGTATCACAATACAAAACCAAGCAACTCTCCTTGGCAGAGCTAAAACATAAAAGCAGAGCCTCTGCAGGTCTGAACAGACTCCTTTTCCTTAAAAGCAGACTTAAAAAAAGCAAAGACAGACTGAGCCACCTACCTCTAACAACACCCTGCTATCCTCCCTCCTCCCAGGGCAGGCAAGGCACCTTCCATAGCTGCTGTGCAAAGGCTCGCTGGAGGAAGCAGGCTTACCTGGCCCCAGCTGAAGGAAGCCAGCCCTGTCTCTCAGTCCTGTGGACCTGCTAATGGAGCCCAGCTGCATCCTCCCGGGCTCTGGGTGATGTTTCCCTGGAGAATTGGCTTGCACTTTGTGTCGCTCCTCAAATCAGTGGAAGTGGGGTAAAAGCAGAAGGAAAAAGCCGCCTGCTTTAGAGTGGTTTTATTTTGCACCCATATTGCCGCTAAAACATCCGTGTAAGAGGGCAGGCCAGCAGAGAAAGGCATTTTTGCAAGGTTTTCCTCAGGTTTCTATGGCCTCAGTTGGCTTTGCTGATATGCCACAGCCCCATGTTTTTAACACAATCAGGTTTACTTGCCTCCCAGAAGAGGAATTGCTCTGAGTTTGTTTATTGGGCAGAACTCTGCATCTGATTCTGCTGCACCTTCTACACATAAATGTTTGAAAGAAAACCAGCAGCAAGAAGCAAGAGGCAAAATAAAAAAGTGTGTAATAGTCAAAAATAAAAAAAATCATATTCTGCCAGCCTCCTTCTAACATCACTGCAATGCCAGCAGACCTTTTAAGTAACAGTAAACGTTATTAAATGGAAGAGGATATCGAGGAAAATGGGAATTTGAATGAAGAGATGTAGAACTGAGAAGACAAGTTACCAGCTGTGCTGTGCACATCTGGGACGATCTCAATCAGACCAGATTCATGTATTGCCACAAAACTTGGGGGCTGATCTACTGTCACAAAGGTTTCTGAATAGGTTTCAGAAAGCAGAGTTCAGGGTTCCTGATAAGCATAGCTTATGTACTGAATTAAATAAAATGCATTTTCACATCCCATTTAACCGAATGTATCCAAACATGGTAACCCAAACCCTCACAAGTCAAAGGACTTCGAGCAACCAGAACTATTGCGCTTTTTTTCTTTTTTTGCCAAGTGCTAAGGTAAATGTTTGCTGTTCAGAATGAGGATTTGCTTTCTCCTTGCTATGTTACCAGGTTTAAAATTGCTGCTTAGAACCCAAACAAACATGGCTCTGGGACGCATCTGTTGTTGCTACAAGTGGAGTTCTTGAAATGCTTGTGTGTATATCACTGGTGGATTTATTCTGCAGCTTTGCCAGCATCATAAGCTTGTGTTCTGTAACTCATGGACCATTTTGGGCTCTCGGAAGCTTCCCTGGTGAGGGAGCAGCCACGTTTGTCAGTGAGTAAAGCAGTGGAATTTGGTGAGCCCGCTTTGACTCATGAGGGTGTTGAAGGTGATCTTGCTGTGCTATGAATGGCTCGCTGACTCTCCAGCAGCTTTGAAACAAACCTCATCTGGAGAGGATTTCTCCTCTGTTACAGAGTCCTGATGGTGCTGCCATCGCTGCGAGCCACCTCTGGTGCTTTCCCTTAGCCCTGCGTATTCCTCGGCTGCATATTCCAGCATGGCACTCTGTCCCCAAGGGACACATACCATCAGTATGAATACTGAACTCCACGTAACCTTCTCTTTCCCAGCTTAGGTTTCTATTTTAATTAACTCGCCAGCTTGGGGCTCAAAAAAGCCCCTATGTATGTCTGTATGTATATTTGTATGTATATTTGATATACTGGCTTTTTTGTGACCTTTGTCACCAGGTATCCATCTATGACATTCTTTATAAATTCTTTGCATATATGTTTCGATGTTGCCAATGCTGTGACTTCTTACACGGGCCCTGTGTTTTCACAAACTCTCACTCTGGAGCTTTCCCAGCAGGTGAGACTTATTTTACTTTACCACCTGCTCCAGTCACCTCTCAGTTAAGGCTGACTTATATTTGCACTAATAGGTATAAACCTGTACCCGTATTTTAATTCCATCCCTCAAAGAACTGCCTCTCTCAGATCATTAAGACCTGAATAATAATGTGATGATTAGTAGATATGGCACTAGTATGGTCTCAGTTTCATCCAGAAGAATAAATTGAGCTAGCTGTTCAGGAAAAGCAGAATTCCAGTGGGAAATAAAGACAACTATTGGGACATTTTTCTTTGAAAATGGAGCGTTCAGAAATAGAGGATGCACGCATCTTGGGGAGTTTTTTTAATTGTGTGACATGCTGCAAACATACGGGGTTAGCAGGCAGAAAAGCCAAGTGAGCTGGGTGAACATCCAAAGAGAGACATCTGGCTAAAGGGAACAAGCAGAGCTGGAATTGTGGTGAAACATGTGTTTTCAAGTAAACATCATAATAGGCCAGTGGAAGGGGTACTGATCCCCACACAGCTGGCAGCAGGAAAGAGGGAGTTGCTCTAAAAAATTGTCTACAGCTTAAGGATTCAGTAGCTTTCTGGACAGTGGAATACAGGGAAGGTATCTCCCTGGCAACTGGTGAGCTAACCTTGGTACCAGTGTCCTGTTCTGGAGGATTCCCAGCTGGAGTCACCTCCTGCTCATGTACACCCTGGCATGGTAAACTAGCAAGTGTGTGTTTCTGAAGGCAGTTCCTTTAAGGAATCAGAGATCATCTCCAGAGAAATCTGAATTCCCATGATTCAGTTTATTATACAACCACATGAAACACAGCAGGTGTCTTCTCATCAGCCTTCCCATGGTACCCACCTGTTTCTTGGGAGAACCACAACAATCTCGGCATGTGGAATGGCACAGGAGCTTGTGCAGCCACAGAACCCTGCTGCTACCCTCAGGCTGCAACCTGAAATGTGCTGGGGGCAGCAGAAAGGAAAACCCCAGGAGCTCAACGTTGTGGGGCCGAGGAAAACTGGAGCTCACCTCTGCAGGGTCTGGTTTGCCCTGTCAGCAGCCTAAGAGGAATCTGCTTTCAGCCTTTAGGTGGGTTTTGGTCCCTTTCCTTCCTACGTTCACTGCTTGAAACGGGGCTGGCCTTGCGGCTTCTCTGAGGAGTGGTTTCTATTGAGCAGCTCTCTACAGGCTGTTGAGTCAATGAAGGTGATGTGGAAAAACAAAGGAGACAATTTAGAAAAGATGAGATCCAGAAATATAATATCTTAAAGAACTCTGCACCATGGAAATAGCTGCAAATTAAATGAAAGTACCTGGAGGTTTTTTCAGCACTACCATTCTTGCCAATGGAAAAAATGCAATCTTTTCAGCTTATTACTGCTGTGATCAAAACCAGCAGCACCCAGAAAGCAAATGCTTCCGATGATAATCTAAAAAAAAATAAATGACTGTACAAAAGATCTGCATGGCTTCTCTAACTCAGACTCCAAACCACGATGAAACAGAAAAACTGAATTCAGTTCAAGTTTCAGCATGTCTCTCATGTCCCCAAGTCTGTCTGCCCACTTAGAATGTCAAAAACAAAAGCCAACAAAAAACCAACGATATATAATCTAATATTTTTAATTTTATGTACAGGAATATAACGTTATGGCAACTTTGTACATGAAATACATACAGTATTTAAACATGAAAATCAGCTAGGTAGGAATTTACATTAGCAATGAGACTGCTTCATGTGCAGCCCAGTTAATACTTAGTTTAGATCTGTATTTTATTGGGGGGGGGGGAGATTTTAATAGTTTACAATCATAGAAACATAAACATTTAAAACAAGACTCTATAAAATAATTTACAGAAACCCTACCATCTACACTGAGAGAAAGGGCGTATGTCTGTGAGTTCTGTGTGTGAGTAACAAGGTGGACAAATGATGTATCTCAGCCTTTTGAAGTATAAAATAATTTAGAAGCAGTTCATGCAATATGGAAGCAAAGGCGTGCCAGTCCCTCCGAGGTTTCCTGCTACCGTGGGCACCTGCTGAGCGTCACCTGTGGGTCACTGGACACACGGTAACACCGCTGCCAGGGGCTGCCAGACAGCACCAGCCTCAGTTCCTCCCAACAATCACTTATGTAAACATAAATATACAAGTTGATATCTTTTCTACACAGTACAAATACAGGTCACAACTTCCCAGCTGTGCAAGTAGTCAATCTGTGTACTCGGAAGCAGGATAATGCTCAGTCCGGAGTTCCGTGTGTTCCTCTGCACAGGGGCACTAACAGAACTTCCTCGTTTTCACCAGTTTGCTCTGGTATTTCACCGAGTGCCCGCCGTGCCCTATCACGTAAACATCCAGCAGGTAGGACTTGCCTGGCTGCAGGCCTCTGATTGTCTCTGTGGTCACTGCTTTCTGGATGTTCTGGCTGTGGAAGTATTTACAGAGAACCTTCTCCGACTTCTTCCTCGTGTCTGGACCCAAGCACTGGTTCTGCTCTCTTTTCTTCTGCTCCTCGTTGTAATTGTCATCCACTTCCCTCTTGTAGATGCAGAATTTGTTCCTCTCCTGCGTGCCCAGCCACGCCACCGTGACCGAGGAACACGTGCGGAGCTTGTCGAAGGCTTTGATCCGCGTATCTTCGGGAAGGGAAGGAAACGACTGCTTGTTGGGCCTTGTTGTGGCCAGGATCTTCAGCATGGAAGCACCTTTCTTGCTTCCCTTCAGCCTAATCAGATATTTAGCTTTTGCTTTCCCCCGCAGCTGGAACTGCCGCACACCCTCCACGCTTTGAGACAAGAGAAGTTTTCCATCTCTCCTAACCTGGATCTGAACAGCATCCAGGCAGGAATGAACGGAAAAGGTGACTTTTTGGTGAGACGAAACGGGGGCAAAACGCAGAAATTTGGTTCCCTTTCTTTTGATGAACACATCCGTAACTTTGCCATCCTTCAGCTCGACTGTTTTCTGCTTTGCCTCCTCCTTGGTCCTGGCAAAGGTGCCGACGTACGCGGTGCTCATGTTGGTGTCGGTGTTCACCGCAAACATGTCGAAGTAGTACTGCGTGTCTGGCTTCAGGTCAGACACCGTGAAGATGTTCTTGTTCCCAATACAAACTTTGTGCAGGTCAACTCTCGGCTTCGGGGATGTTTGCCGCCCAAACTTCGACGATTTCAGGAAACCACGTTCTTTGCCAGAGTTGGTGTCTACGGGGAAGCCAAAATGGGCAAAGTCAAAGGGACTGAAATCCAGACCTGGTTTGGGAGCCATCATGAAGGCGTCATCAGAGCTGAGCTTGGCCTCGACAGCGCAGAGGCTTTTGAAGTTGTGCTCTTTATTGATGACTATGCAGTACTGGATGGGCTGCCTCAGCAGGGAGGCCGTGGGGCTCGGTTTCCATGCCAGCGTCACCGTTGTACGTCCCAGAGAGGTGACATCGATTCTGGGATCGTAGGGTAACTCAGGATAAGGCTGGTCCGACTCTGGGGTCGTGGTTGCGTACACTTTAAAGTGGGTGTCCTTCTCTGTCGACAGCAGATCCAGCTGGTACAGCCCCGAGGGGGAGCTGGAGGACACAAAGTACTCCACGTCGTTGCCTTTGTAGGAGAAGAGCTCCGTGCCTTCCTCGTTGGTGATCTGCTGCTTCTGTTGCTCAAGAGGCTCTGGGTCACCTGGAGCAAAGCAAAGGAAAACATTTGTACAGACACTCTCTGTGAATATGGGGAATCAGAACTCTAACAGGCCCATTTTACTACATAAAATACAAATGTGAGATGAAAAAGGAAGGTTTTGTCTTCTCAGGAAGATGTAATTAATCAACACTTCTGTCGAATCAGTGCAGAAAACTGGTTTGGCACTCGGGTTAAAACCAAACACAATAGAAATTCCACCTGATCAGCGTTAATGGACCAAGAATGGCAGCTCATACCTTCCACTGGAGTATCAGGCACCCCACTTGGAGCTGCCATGCAGTTTTCCCCAGGGGAACCTGACTCACCTGCCTCTTCCTGGACATGGACCCGTGGCTTTGGCCCTCTGAGCCACACTAAAATTTTGTTGCTAAACACATTGGGGACTAAAGGTGTGTCTGGCACACCATGTGGTGTGTGTGACAGTTCAGCACATGTGTCAGAGGCTCTGGCAGCCCTTTCCTCTCCTGAGCAGCCGCTATACAGCTCCATGTCGGGATACGAGCCCCTCCAAGGGGTGAGCTCAGTCCTGCTGCCAGCCCTGTCTCTCAGTCCTTATCTTGTGTACACAGCTCACAGCAAAGCCCCCATCACACTGAGTCGCTCTGGGCAAACACAGTTTGCTCTGGCAGCAGCCAGTGCTCCCTATGACTGTAACCTCAGCTTTTGCTTTCTTGCAGCCCTTTTCCTTTTCACGTTGCTGCCTCTTGTCAGCCTCCTGCACTGGAAGACCCGAACAGCAGGAGATCATAAGGACAGGCCTGCTGTGAGACTCAGTGTTTGAGGAACCTTAAATCCAGGAGAAAACCAGGGAAGGGCACAGAGGAAGTCGCTGACGGTTTCGTACCTGAACCTTCTCCACTGGCTTCCTCTGGGAGCTCCTGCACACTCAGTTTCCACTCCAGAGGGGCATCGCACGGTGTCACCGTCACTGCTAAGGGAGTGTTGTCCTCTTCAACCACAAAGAAATACCTGGAGGGAGGTGGTTAACAGACCCACATGTCAGGAACTCCTGGTGGCAGCCGGGTGGCAGGGGCTGACTTGGCCTGATCAGGGATGGTCCTGGTGGGGCCACAAAGTCAAAGTGCTACTAGCAGGCAGAGGGAGTGTGGAAAGGCTGGTGGGCAGGAGCTAAGGAGCAGAGGGGTTTCTGGCCTCCTGCCCTCCCCTCCACCAGCTTTACCTTTTACCCCTATACTACGTAGGTACAAATAATCACAAATGTATAAATGAGGGAAATGGGATCTCTCCTGGAACCTAGGGGTGTGCTCTTCCACGCAGGACACACATTTTACATTATGTCCAGGTAAGCACATATAGATACAGACTGACCCAGCTGCCCTCCCAAATCCCCCCAAGCACCACACATCACCTATTGTAAAATGTCTCTCCCCAACAAAGGCTGGAGGAGTTATGTGATATGATGGCAATGCAGCTCTTCCCTGAACTCTCTGGAGCCTCAGGTTCCTCCCCAGTCTAACCCTCAGTATTTTCTGACCCACAGGGTGGAGGCTGGGAAGTGGGGAGTTCATCCCAGGCTGCCTTATGCTGCTACTTTAAAGCACAATATGAGATAATGAAGAGGGACAAGTGTGGTGGGGTAAGTCTGTAGTTTCTCATTTCCTTCCTGCTCCCTTTGCCTCCAGACGTGGTTAGTGGCCCCACTTCAGGGAAATTCTGTGGTCTGGGGGAGCTCTGGCCTTATCCCAGAAATCAAATAAATTGTACAGACCCTCAGCTGGGGAGGCCAGATTGGGATGGAGGCTCACATAGTTACTTCACCAAACAGAACGCTGGCATTTCTGTTTTTCTGGTTGGGATCCAAATCTCAAAGTACCCAGCACCCAGAGCTACTGTCTTCCAAGTGCAGCTTCCTCACTTGGGCCAGGCAGAAATACCTTTTGGGGGTGTCTCGGAAGAGGTAGCTGCTGATTTCGGCTCCGTCGGGGATGACTGACGAGTCGTGGAAAAACGCCTTGTCCCGGATCTGCATCTGGAAGAGCTCCTCATCCCTGGTGGGCAGCTTCTGGGGCCTGGAGCCAAGGGGCAGCTGCAGCAGCAGCAGGAGTGGCAGCGGGCAGCGCAGCAGGAGCATCCTGCAAAAACGACAGGGAGTCCCACATCAGGAGGGGCACCACGGGCAGCTGGTCCGCGCTGGAACGTGGGCACACCTACAACAACCTCACGTGCACTTTGTGTCGTGCAGGCACCTGCACTGCCACACAAACACCGGGAAAACACCGCAAGGACTGAGCTCGCACCGTCACAGCGCTTGGATCAAGGGTGTCACCAGGATTCTCCCATCCTGAACTGTGACTGGAGCAAGCCCAGGCACTGGTTTCAAACTGGAATCTCTCCCTCTCACTACCAAAGAGCAAAAGCCTTCCATGTGCTTTGGTGAGTTACACTTGGGGGTTTTGCCACAGCAGCAAGGGAGCTCGCTGGCCTTGGGAGCCACAGTAAGCATGGAGCAGATGGAGGGTACATCAGCTTCGCTTCCCCTCAGAGATTTTGGTTGGGCTTCCAACAACCCTCTGGAAAGTAAATATTTCCAGTGAAACTGTTCTTTACAAAAATAGCGAATTAGGAAAACATGTGATACAAACCCACACATATTCAAAGCACATTGGTATTAGCGTGCAATTCAGCAGGGCTTAATCCTCAAGCCTGATGGGAATTGCAAAACACAAAAGCAGAGAATCCTTTACAAATTAGGCATAATAATTCATAATCTCAGCCTTTCATTATTATGTCTGTAACTAGGTCAGAAATGACTACCCTAACATATACAGTGGGACAGGCTGGAAATCTCCTTTCAGTACAGTAGATTATCTCATCTATAATGGTTCTGGGATGGGAGGGGAAGGGGGAAACAGCCCACTTTTGGTACGAGTATATCAAGTTTAAATTGCTAAATTATAACTTTTTTTTAATTAAAAAAAACCACAAAACACAGTTTAGGCCACTACCTAAACTGTGTTAGCTCTGGTTTTGGGGAGAAACATGGTAAAAAGCTGAGCTGGCAGGAACAGTTTTCTCCTGTCCCTCGGCTGAGTGTGCAGTCACGCACTGCTCCGGGTACTGCGCTGTGAAGTGACCACTGCTTTATAGCAAGCTCTTTCTTTTACCTTTAAGAGCAGATCTGTTGCTGAGATTGTTCCTTTTCCCACCACCCCACTTGACCTTTGTCTAATATTTTATGTAAAAATAGCAAACATAAAGCTGCTTGAGAAGTGGCACACTGTGCTAAGCCATACTAAAACTGCTCTTCCCAAATCCCTCTCGCTGCTGCCTCCAGCTCCCCTTCTGCCTGTTCTGCTCTCAGGACAGCTAAACACAGCCACCCACATGCTGGACAGCAGGGCTCCTGACACCAGCCAGACCATGGAGGGCTCTCTGCACCCTCAGATTGCTTCCTCTGCCTCTGACATTGTTGGTATTTAATCATTCCTTCCACCAACGTGCAGGTCCCCCTACTCATCCTTCCTCAGCACCTCCTCTCCCTCCTCTCTGCTCTCTCCAGATCTCAGCCTGCTGTCGCTCCTTTTTCTACTGTTTACTCCAACTCCACTGTCCAGCTCAGTTCCTTCATCTCTCTATTTTCCCATTGAAATTGGTGGTGGGAGAGGGAAGGGAATACACATAGCAAACTCCGAAGTGTCCATAAGCCAGGAGTGACGTGCACTGAGCACTCCCTCGCAGGATGCGATTTTAGGTCTCCAGTGGTGTGCTCCGTTATCATTTGGGATGGTTTGATGGCAGGTTACTGCAGTGCTCTGCCCTACAGAAGGGAAAAGAGTCCAGGGCCTTACCTAACACAGGCAATTGCTACTCACAGGTAAACCCTGATTTAGCTTTCCCAGCCTTTGTCAAAATCTATCCCAGCCAGGTCCTGACTTAGCTTTTGACGACAGAGGACAAATTTCCTCAAATTCAGACTGAAGTGTTGATACTTATCAGCGAAGTTAAAGACATTTGACCTTTTGGAGCAAAGATCATAAGTCAAAATACTTGCTGGCTTGAGTCACCGAAGCCGGCAGAAAGCTCCTCTCGCACAAAGCAGGACGAGTTTCGTGTGCTCTAACACGCTGTTTATTGATTTTTCGGGTATTATCCTTGGCCAACAGGGAAGAAATTCCTTCCAACTTAATCACAACAGTTACAGCAGATTATTTAGTTAGGTAAGAAACTCTGACGCTTTCTGCAGACAGCGTCCTCCACATGAACCCCCTGAAACTGCAATCTTGTGTATTCCCATAGTCAGTTCCAGTGCAAGGTAACCTCTACTAAAATAAACCATTTTGATTATAGGCTAAGCTTCACTTCTTAAATAATTTCACTAGCTAATGCACTTTTAAAACTCCCATAAACAGTGTTTCTGTCCCCCTTAACAACTACAGAGCAGTGACAAGCTACAGATTCATCTCTGATTTCTTTATCTAATTGTAAAAGCATTGTGGCTTAAAAATAACTCCAAAAAGACACATTCAATTTAGTTCTGTGATCCCTGCCTGTCCCACACATGAAATACCTTGCAAAGTTGTCAACTGTTACTGAAAAAGGAAACCTTTATAATCTTTGTTCTTTGACAAATTAATAGAATTTTGATTGCTTTCATTTTCACTTATCTAACCTCAGAGGCGTAAAATGGGCCCAATTTTCATGCACGACACTTCCAAAAGTGGGACCACAGCAAAGAGGCATCCAAACCTCACTCGACAGTTTTTGGAAGCTGTGCTGTCAGTGTTACACCACCCTTTCACACCAGTTAATAAACAGATTTTATTTTTTGCAGCGCACTCGTTATAATTTGGCAGGGTTTCAAGCTAAATCCTCTATCGTTTACTCATGCAAAACATCAAGAGCAAAGCAAAAAAAGCCCATTTATTCATCCCATGTTTGTTTCTGGGCAAGCTCACCGATGCCTTTGACAGAGTCCCTCAGAAACTGCACTTGCGAGATGTGAGCCTGTGAAATCGTGCTCTGCCACCCAGCCCTCAGAAGCTCCCAACAAACCATTTCCTTGTCCTGGATTCGTTTTTAGAAGCCAGGTACAAGCTGAGGCCCGAGTGCTGCGCTGCTAAGCCACACAAATTACATGAAATGTGTTGTGTGATTTTTTGTTCTCTAGGCTGTGCCACCTCCTTAAATGCCTTTTATTCTGTTTTCTACAAGTTCATCTTGTTTTCTTTTCTCTTAAACTCTGAGTCAATATTTTATCGATATACTCCTGCTGACTGGAGAGATTTGCCTGCTGTTTATCACTGAATTTAAGAGAGTGCCAAAACAAACAGTCCTAAGTGAAATAATAAGCACCGTTTTCCTTCTCCAGGATTGCAAAAGTGCCCTCTAATGGCCCATCTTTACCTCTCACTTCTTCCCCAAACTCTCAACTGAGCCTTAAACGCAGAGTCCTGCTGGCTGACCCAGCTCGGGAGCCAGACCGAGCACGGAGCGGCCAGGGGGTCCCATCTCCTCCAGGCCGGGCTGCTCCCAGCGGACAAGGGCACCCAGTTTTGCCTGCCAGGCACCGGGACACCGGACCCGGGCCGGGTGGCCAGGGTTTCCTTGGATGTGAACCCGGAATGCAGCAGTGCCGTCCCCAGGTGAGCAGCTCCCAGGCTGCACAAACACTCCGGTAGCAGCAGCCACACCTCAGCAGAGGTTTGTTTAATGAACCCGGCTGTATTTACCTAAAAAGATCAACAGATGAAAAATACGTGCTGTGCATTGCGGAGGGAGATACATGATTTTAAACACCTCACAATTCACCTCCTTGCCAGGGGCTTGGGGCTTTTCTCCTTCTTTCACAAAGTATAAATAACCACTTTATAAATGGCATTTTATAAACCTGAGTTTATCCGTATCCATGAGAAAACAATCGTTAGGTCAGGTCATGGGGTTTATGATGATTACAATTAATTCCTATCTCTTTAATAATCTCCTTAACTAACCTTTCCAAAATCCCACCTGCACGGGCAGCCTCCTGTCCTGCCTTTCAGACCTCCAGGTAACAAACCCCATCTGCAAATCTCCAGGTAAAAGGCAATTAGGAGCAGAAATGGAGAGGATAATGGGATTTGCACCTGGCTCAGGTTCTGAGTCGAGGGACAAATTAGCTGGAGCTGTGGCAGCACCTCATGGGCTTTTCCTGCGGGCTGCGGGATCAGCAGGGTGGGTACATCTTTAATCCAAGCAAGAAGCAGGTGGCCTTGGGGACAAATAAAATCACCCCATTTTTGATTTCCCTTCCCAAGCCTACGGTATTTTCTGACTGACCTTTTTTTTCCAGCCCCAGAAGGCGGGGTATACTCCATCAGGGATCAGAGGCTCCCTGCCTACAGCCCACCACAGAAATCCCACCAGCAAGCCAAGAATCCATTTTGTTTGGCTGTTGGGGGTCCAGGCAGGTGTGTACTCCTGTCTGGACTCTACTGTGCATTTGTTTCGCACAGACACTCACAGGCAGGCCCAATGTCACCGAACACACCTATACTCTGGAAAAAGGGGTCACAGTATTGGATTCACCGCTTGCCAACACCAGTACTGTTCACACTCATCTTCCTTGATGTATGGAAGTAATTTCCTTTACTCCTCGACTGCCTGTGGGTCACCCAGACCTGTGAAGGATTTACAACAACAAAACAAAAAAGATCTGGGTTTACCTGGAGCAACCGCATCTGGAATAACCAAACCCTCACGTTAATTACAGAGAGTGGGAAGAGCACGACTGTGATTTAGGGAGGATAATTTCAAGGCACTGCCTGACACAACGCTTTTGTGTTGCATTTCTTCTCTTTATATTGTACGGATGGCTAACTTTTTTCCCTCCTTACATCCTATTTTTAAACTCTGGTGTGCTGGGGGTGGTTTTTTTTTCTCTGTTTACATTACCCATGCTGCATCTCATAGTAAGTCTGCAGATTTATCGACGTGATTTAAGTCCAGCTTTGGAAATAAAAGGGCACTGTGTGACTTCTTTGACTTATAGGAAAGCTGCAAGTAAAGAGGCCGTGAGCTGCTCCATTATACACTCCATTTCCAGAGATATATGCACCAGATACATGCACCTCAGCACACACAGTTATCACCTGAGCAACAGAGGAGTTTAAAAGCGCTTATAAATTTGGATTGTAAGGCAATTAGTTATTTTTAATGTGCAAACAAGGAAAAACAACGCCTTTGCAATTGAAGCATTTACTGGGAGCTGCTCAGTTTGTTTGTTTAGGGGGAGACCAGAGGGGAAAAGTGAAGGCCTGCTGTTTAATGCTGACTATTCCCTAAAGGATCTGGAAAACGCTTGGTATGCTTTTCATTTGGGCTTTTTTGTGGTTCCTTTTTTTTTCCTAAAGCAGCACTTTGGAAAAACTTGTTGTCTGGTCCTGCCTGGTGCCTGGGGAAAAGCATGGGCCAGGCAGGGCTGTGGGACCTCTCCAGGGGCTGGGGACAAGGAATGCAGCCCTGACAGGGGTGCAGGGGTGTATCACTGTCTCTGGGGATTTTAAAGACGATTTTTTTTGTGTGGTGCCGCAGCCAGCTCGACGTGGCAGCTCCCATTGGCAGGCCCAGCTGTAACTGGGAGGGCAGGAGCTCTCAGGGACCTGTAATCCGTGGATTAAAGCTCCCTAAGTACGCAGGGACACGATGGACTATAATGGTGCCTTTGAAGCACGGAGGGTCCACCGTGTCAATAATCTGTGGATTAACCGAGCGCCTCTTGCAATTCCGATTCAACCCGCGATTTTCCTTTGCTGGGAGTGATGTTTTAGCCAAGCAAATCACCACAGCATTACAGGAAAAAAATCCAACCATGTAACAATAGGAAGGTAAGAAGAAGCAAGGGTACATTTCCACCAAATCTTAATGGACATCAGTGGCAGTGAACTACAGCTTGGGGGAGAGGTTAATTCCGAAGGGGCATCATTATAAAATACAGAGCTGTCTCAAATTAGACACGTTGAAAAGCAAACATACTCGGGGAGATACGGTATCAAAAAATCAAATTTTACATGGACTATTTTGTTTCTAAACTGAGACGTATTTATTTTTCCACTTTTAGTGGAAACAGATTCAACCCTGATTACATCGGAATCGTCACCCTGGAGCTGGTGGCAGCTGGGCGCTTCAAAAACCAGCTGAGGCAGGAGATGCCATTTGGGACACTGGAGGAAATGCCTCATAGTTTTCCTTCTTTCAACCAGAGACCACATACCAGCGCTCCTCTCTTTCACAGGCACCTCTGCCCACAAGACCCAGCGCCGAGTGTCAAAGCCAAACAAACAGCGAGTCCCCGGCGGCCCCCGGTACAATGCTCGGTTGTTCCGTAGCTCTCCTCACGAGGGAGCGGCAGCGGCACGGGAAGCAGGGATGAGCTGGAGCAGGGGTGGCAGCCAGCTGGCAGCTCTCCTCCCAGGACAAATGCCACCACCCCGGCAACTCCAGCACCGGCTGGCCAGGATCCCTGCTGCTGTCCCAAGCCCCTGCAACACCTCCAGGCGGCTGGATGTGAGAGGACAGGCGTCATGGGATAGGTGACTGGTACCAGCTCCTCCAGAGGAAAATCTCGTGTCACACTCAGAGAGTCTGACCCAACTCGGAGCAGAGGAATTTTTTCCATAGTCTCAGCAGAGGTTGAGCCCCAGTAGGAGAATTAAGGCAGAGAAATCTCAGTTTGCACAACTTCCAGGCCATTTGAAATAACCAGCCCCGAATGCCACGCAGCTCTACCACAAATCTTTCAGCGCAAGCACCGGAGGTGTTTTATAATGGAAAGTAATTATTATCCCCTTGTTACAAGCAATAAAAGTAGGGCAGAGACTTTCCTTGTTCAAGGAAATCCCAATATAATCCTTTCCTTTAATCATAAAACAATAGCTACTTTCCTCGGCCAAGTCATTCCGCCTTCAGCACAGCTCTCTGGGTGTAGGTTGCTCTCTCTCCGTAATGAATTTCAGCAAGGGGATTAGCGGGGAGGAACACACGAACAATTACAAATTACAACCAACACCAGCGTGTTGGTATTTGCTGCAGAGTTTCCCACTGCTCCTCTGGAATACTTCAGGATGACATGATGAGCGAGCGCCCTCGCCAAAATCCTCGAGGTATGGGGATGAAATGTCAGGGCATGATACAGAGCAGGAACAGAACTGGGAAGGCTTTTGGAAAAATGCTAAAACACAACCCCAAAGTCATTAACTGCATTAACCACCGAAGGAGTTAAAGTTGCCTGAGCCATTCCTCGGGAACACCAGCTGCTCCCGGCCAACAAGGTGTTTGCTAAGGGGGAGAACACGAGGGGCTGGCACAGGGCAGGGAGCTGCAGGGCACCAGAGTGACTCGCAGAGCAGGAGCGGGGAAAGCTGAGCTCCCACAGCTCTGGCAACAACTGGAGCACTCACGTTCTGTGGAAAGCTGTGCCACGAGCACACCGGAATTCCTCATGTGCTGCTACCCTTCTAGTTTTTAGTCAGTGAATAAAAAAGGGAATATTGCTGACTGCTTAGAAACCCTGTCAAGTGCACAGGGGCCCATTCCCACAGCTTCCATCACGGTTTCCTTTGGCATCAGGAACACCACCACACATGTACACAGGACTACAAACCACAGGCAGCCCCACGGGTATTCCCACTCCCCTACCTCTACACACACAGTTTTCCCACAACAGCTACTCAGGAATTCTCCTTTGCCACGTTACCACACTGCCCTTATTGCCTCTGAGGGTTCCTCATCTGCCATAGCACCCAGAGTAACGGCAGCAGCTTTCCAGAAAGCTGGAAGAGCAGAGCAAGACAGCAGCAGTGACAACCCATGGCGCTTATTCCCACAGGAAGCGACTGCATCCCTGTGCTGCCTCCAGAATGGCGTCCTGCAGTGGTGCTGACTCCAAGGGAATGATGACTTTTTCTACTGAATTGCAGGTTTGGCCCATTTGAGAATTGTTTAGGTTGGAAAAGCCCTCTAAGACCATTAAGTGCAGTCACTAACCCAGCACTGCCAAGGCCACTGGTAACCCGTGTCCCCAGGTGCCACAGCCACACATCTTTTAAATACCTCCAGGGATGGTGACTCCACCACTGCCCTGGGAAGCCTGTTCCAATGCTGGACAATCCTTTTCCTGAAGTTTTTTCCAACAGCCAATCTAAACTTCCTCTGGTACAACTTGAGGCCGTTTCCACTTCTCCTATTTGGGAGAAAAGACCAGTACATATCACTTACGGCCACAGTAATATATGTTGTATTGATAGGTGAGCCCTCAGAATTTCCAATCCCTGAATTATCACCAGAATCCAAATCTTTCTGACTGCACTTACTACCCAAAACTGGATTCAGTTTTAGTATTTTCTGCCTTCAGCTTTAAAAGTATGCAAAGGAAACCTTAGGCCCTGCAAGTCCTTGATGAACCCTTAAGGTGCTCTCTCATAATGATTTGTTGCATATCACAGAATTCACAGATGCTGTGTCTAATTTTCCCGAGCTGGAAAATGGCTGCTGAAAATATGTAAACATTTGTCAAGAGTTTGAAAATGGAAAGTATCAAATGTGGTGCTGAAGCTGTTGATATTTACATATTTCTGCCAGCACGCTCAGCCTCAGAGCCACAGCTACGGCAACAAAGACTCTCCGAGATCCAGCATGGGTATTGTCTGATCCCCGCCATCCCCAGGAAGCAGCACACAGCAGTTCTTAGCTCTGGTTCCTCAGGGGCTGAGAGCACAGGATGGCTCATCTGGGATGAAGCACATGCCAGGGAGCACAATCAGCCTCAGCACTGCTCCTGGCGTCCCTCAGAAAATTCCCTCTTTTGCATGCTCACTTTTATCCACCACATGGGTAGGTCTGAGAAGGAGCAGGAATGCTCACACTGCCTAAATTTTGTATTTACTTCCCCAGCATCCTGCTTTTTAAAAAAAAGGCACAGATTCCCACAGATAAATTAGTGAAATTATCTCAATAATTAGTGAGGGGTGTGAGCTGCTCCAAATTCCTTGACATAGCTACCTGCTGTCCCCGTCATGGTGCCTGACACTTCCCACTGCTTCCAGTGAAAATCCAGACTTCTCCCAGCTGCTCACCCAGCATCACTCAACCCCTCCAGTGCTAAGGAGCCATGTGGCAGAGCAAGGATTTGACTCCAAAGGGCAAAATGATGGGGAGACAGCGAGGCAGAGCCATGGAGATTGCCTTGGTCAGAACTGACACACACACACCTGTCCGGAGAGCCCACGAGTCCAACCACAGCTCACCTGCCCATCACACCAAAGCAGGACAGGAGCACGTTTGGGAGCTGCCAGTCTCCAGTTTTCCTTCTAGCACCTTTTTTTGTTTTCTAAGCATGGACTTCTGCATGACCGAGCTGGAAAGTCCTTCCCAAGTGCAAAGGGATGGGTGCTCCAAAGGGATGTGCTGCCAGAGGTCCAAACCTGCCAGGGTCACCTGCAGAGCTGTGGCGAGGGATCTGAAAAATCGGATTATTGCAAGGGTTGGTTTCAGCTCCACTTTACTGCTGGGCCGGTGTTTATTTGTGCAGGCTGGCAGGGGAAAGGTTACCCCTTTATGTGCTTGCTGCCAACAAAAGCGCGGGGAACGCCGGCGGGCGGGGAGGTCAGGCTGTCATGGGTGAGCGAACATCCAAACAGCCCCAAAACCTCCGGCCTGCTTATGGCAACCATACATCCCGGGCTGACAGAAGGGGCAAGAAGGGAGAAGGGAGGGGTTTCTGCATTCAGAGATGACCGAAACGCACACCAAGGGCATCTCTTCTCCCAGAGGGGGAAGATGTGCTGAGAGCTGTGGTGGGGGATCCGGTGCTGCCTTCTGGGGGTGTCCCTTCGCCAGCGACTGGAAACGGCTGCAACATTCTTGGATGAAAGTTTCTGCTAAGGGACAAAGCGTCATTTCAGCATCACTGTTGATACTGCAAAAAGCTGCAAATTCATAAACCGTATCTGCTCTTTGGTGCTTTCCTCCCAAAGCATTTCAGCAGAGGCTTGGGCTGGAGCTGTGTGGGGGACTCTGCCTCCAGGTCCCACTTTGCTCCCACACACATTTCACCAGGGCCACGAGCTGAGGTCTGCCCACTCCCTGGGTGAACAGACCCACGAGGAGCCACAGTGCCCAGTGGGGATGGCCATGAACTCTCTGAGCAACTGGCTGAGCCAGAGCGTGGTTTGGGCTACTGGAAATACACTTTGCTGAGGTGTATGAATTTTGCATTTTCTAGTTTAAGCCCTAATTGCCTGGATTTTCTCATAAACACCTTGCAACTGCTTTTTCTTAGGTGAGTGGGAATTAGAATGTGCTCCATAAATTAACGTAGCACATTTCTTTCCCTGAGCCTGCCACCCTGCTATCACACAGTTGCAAGAGATGCCTCAGACACTTGCTTTAAAATACCTGCTTAATTCAAACATTAAATTAAGACTTGTGCACAGGATCTGTCTTAAAACCTACTTATTTTCTCTCATATTATTTTTTTCCAACTATTGTACTATAACAGGATTATAAAAGTTTTAATTGACTGATATTAAATCCCCTGCAAAATTGTAACTTTAATACCCCCTAGGACTATTAGACTTTTATTCATTATTTCTCATTACTGAAAAATCAGTTGGAGAGAGCCCCTAGGGTCTTCCCCAAGTAAGGATAAGATCCTATTAGTCGTACAAATCATACTCAAGGAAGTAATTCTTACCCAGGAGAGCAAACCCACAGGGAATTAAACACAGATTTAGTAGCCAAAGGAAGGGAAAGAATGGGGACTAGAAACTGTTAACGCTGCTCACTGATGTTTTCCTTCACATCCACAGACCAGCTGGCAGCTCCGAGACACTTGGCTTTCCCACACCACCATCATCCCGATCTGTAAACTGCTTAATTTGCATCAGGTTTCTGGATTTCGGAATGCTGAGGCACGTTTAGACTGTTTGACTATAAACAAATTAGCGGTAAATCTGCTGCACCTAAGCAAAGTAGAGAGAGGGAGCACTCGCTCCTTCACGACGCTCTGGCTGCTTTGCACAAACATCTCTCCTATTTAATCATCCCTGCAAATGCGTGTGAGGAACTCACGATCCCGACGCGATCCCGCTGCCTCGGCTGGTCTGGCGCTGCTCTGTTTTGGTACCGAGCAAGTTAAAGGTGAGAAAGATGAAAAGCATCATTTTTCTCACCCCCTAATGAAGTTTCAACAAAGTTGTGTTTTCTGAAATAATACAGGGAAAAAGGAAAAAAAGAAATAGCCTCAATTAGGCAAACAATGCTTTTCCCCTGTAAATCACAGGGGAAGTGTCGGCCTCGGTGCTGTGTCACCTTGGGAGCGTGCGAGGGTCACACTGGAGGGGCACTCATATCCGGACCCGTGGAGCAGGGAATGAGGTAGGAGAGATAAATTATTGCCTTGGCTTTTCAGTTTTCCAGGTGCTCGCAGCAAGTACCCACTGCTTCCTATCTCAGCTGTCACGCAGGCAACAAACCTCTCTCCAACCACTGAGTTTAATTACCCTGCAGCCAGAGCAGCCCCAGTTCAGGCCAAACCTGAACAAGCCTGAGGAATCGGTGAGAAATGCTGAAAATACCTGCCTGGGTGGAAGAGCCCACTGAGAGATGCTCTGTGCAGGATCTGCTGCACCCCTCTGGTAACTCAGGCACCTTTGTGTTCAGTGCAGCAGTCGCGGAGCGGGGCTGGCTTGTTGCTGATTACTCCAAATTCATTTAAAACCCATCCTGTAAAATGCCCCCCATCAGGTTTTTGGTGAAGCTGGACCATCAGCAACCTCACACACGAAGTGCCATGACACACTGCCTGTTTCTGACGTGTCCCACATGACTGACGTGCTCCCTGCGGAGCAATCAAAGCCATCCACGCAGTCATGAGATTTTCAGCTGGTTCCTGTTACAGCTCTGTGCTAACATTTATCCTTCCCCTGTTCAGTGGGTGTCCTTGCATACAGCAAATGAGAAAATTAATTCTGAAAGAACAAACTTCTTTCTAATATTTACTCTCCTTCTCTGCCCTCTGAAGGTATTCCCAGCTTTAAGCACATTCTCCTGGAGTTATGATTTATTATCCTGACCTATTTCCCAATTCAAGGGCAAATACTTCCTCTCCTAATGACAACTTGTTAAAGTTTTCAAACATACCATCTCCTCAGCCTTCAAAGTTCCTTCCATCCATCCGTGAGCTTATTTGAGTCGTTTTCTCAGGCAGAAACGAGCCCTGTTTGATCTAATGAGGATTTCTGCCACAGAAGTACATCTCGGTCACGATGTGAAACAGAACAGCTTCTGCACTCTGCCTTTTCCCCTAAGCAGTGCTCGCTCCCTCACTGCTCCGCTCACGAGGTAGCAGAGCTCAAGCAGGACTTTAGTCCCTTCTCACTGATATTACCTGGGATATTGTCCTTCCTTGAACATAATTTTGATTTCTTCTGGTTTATTCCTGCCCCTACAGCCAGTGACACCAAAATACTCGCCAGCATTCAGTATCACACCAGGTGCTCCCCGATCAAAGTAACCCTCAGTCTCACGGCCTATGTGTACGCTCTCACATGGAAATTATATTCCAAACACATATTCCTTGATATGCAACTTATCCTTCCTGATGCTGGGCATTCCCCCCGGTATGTGCACCCTTCTGTAAGGGCTTGCAAAGTTGTTTTCTTCCATGAAGGAGGCGGCCTTTCCCTCCTTCACTCAGGTCTGCCCTTCTCCTCTGCATTTTATAATCAAACAGAAGAAGAAAGCAAAGCCTCCCCCGTCACTTTAACTCTCCCGAGTGGCGGAGCTGGCGGCCCAGAGCAGCTCTGGCGCTCTCCAGGTTACGAAGCTCAGCCCCTCGGAACGCTGCGAAGGAGAAACCTGCGGCTTCCACGAGGCTGCCCCTAATGCGGAAAACGTGCGCGATCGGCGGGGGCCGATGGAAACGCGCCCGTCCTCCCCGGTGTGGCCATCGCTACAAATTAGCGAAAGCGAGCCGGGCGCTGCGGAGATAAATACCCGCTTAGCACAGCGAAACAAAACCAGCCCCAGAAAGATGCGAGACCCCGAGGGGGGACCGAAACAGCCCCTTGCAAACACTGAAGTAATGGGCTTACAGTTTTATTATTCGTATAAAGTTTAGTGACTTCAAAATGAACGCGAAGCCAAGCAAGGCTTGTTATCCCACTAAAATCTGTGCTGTAACTGAAGCCAGTGCCCAGATGTTCCGTGGTAAAATCCACCGCCTCGCTGCATAAAAGCACCACATACCCTGCCGTACAGCCCTGGCTTGCCTTTATCCAAACCTACTTAGATTCTGGATTGTTTTTCTAGCAATCCTTTAAACTGCCATGGGAAGCATAAAAGGTGGTCTCCTACAAAACCATTTGGTACCAGCTTGAAATGTAACCATTTGCAGAAATAAATCAGGATTTCTTTTTAATAAACTGTTTATCGCCAGCCTCTCGGGACATAAATCGTAGAAGAAAAAGCAGGGTCTGAGTTTAATAAACATCTCGTCTTTTTATATATATTAAGGCAGAAGACCCTGGCACACTTCAGAGTGAAACATCCAGCACACAGGCTCCATCCAGCCCTGCTGAAGGTGTGGGACGGAGCAGAAAGCCACTGCATGGATGGAGCTCTCAGGAAAGGGTTTATCCCTTCATTTTTAGGGGACATCTAAGGTAGGCAACCCTTCTAAGGAGGACAAAGGGGACTTGAAGACGCTGTTTCTGCTCCTACTCACAGTTCTGGTGTGGGAGCCGGGATGTTTTGGGGCAGCCTGGGCCCTTGGAGCACTGAAGGATGCTCAGGGCTCCAGTGAGCGGGTGCTGCTGCGCACGGAGCCACAGCTCCAAGCCTGCCCACAGCGCTGCATCCCAGCCCGGCTCCCGGCAGCAGGAGGAGAGGGTGCTGGGAAAGCCCTGCAGATGGGCTGGAGCTGCGTGCCGGGAGCTCCAGCGTCAGATGAACACCGGGTCTGCGGCGAAGGCGTTCGAGCCGAGCGGGGAAGGCAGCACAGGCGTGACGTGATTTTGAACAGCTTGCTTGACAGTTTGCACCAGATTGTATTTATAAACATCGGGGAAATCACAGAGCTTTTCCTCGGCATTTCCGAAGCGCTCACCCACAACAGCACAGGCGCGCGGGGCGATCCTACACAGCTCTGCCTCACCTCGGTGACAAACTTCTCCCAATTAAATAAAGGGGCCCATAGGAATCTCGGCGGGATCAGCATCTTCCACACAGTGCTCAAATTCCCTCTCATCCGACCACCAAACCCTGACCTTCCCCTGAGGAACTGGCCGGCCGATGACGCCAGTGGCACGTCACACACGTGCCACCGCCTGCCAGGTGTGGCCGGGCCAGGGAGCTGCTGGCAGAGCCTGGAATGTCCCCACTCAGGAGCGGGACAGGCACGTTGTGTCACCTCGCTGGCAGGGCTGCGATAACACGCTGCGGTGCCCACCCTCCACAGCAGGGAAATCAACGGGATTTCTGTGCAGGGCTGCACAGAGACAAGGAGAGCGGGATGCACCCACAGTCCTCGTCACAGAAAGGTGACAAGGAATCTTGCAGACATATTATAAAGCTCTTCCAAAATTAAGAGGGGCTCATTATCCACTGACACAGGAAGCCCGCAGGGAACAGGTATCGCTTTTCTCACAACAGGGTGAAACACAGCCACAGGACCCTGGATACATCCATGCAGTACCCGCACGTGATGCACTACTGCACATCTCACCAAATTGCTAATGGTGAAACTAGAACGTAAAAACCTCTCAGTGTTCTAAAAAGTCCTCTCCTGCTTCAAATACCAGCAAGTTTTAAATTCTAGACATTGCTCTGAGTACTTCACGGAGAGTTGCAGTGGCACTAGAAAGCTGACCTGGGCAGCTCTCCTGCAGGTACGTGTTTCACTATGAGGTGGGAGAGTGAGGCTGGGAGGATGAGGCATTCCTGACAAGGAGCAATCCGAAATGCCATTCCTAAAATAGCTCAGATTCAGCGATTTTCAAAGTAGGCTGAGCAGAAAACACCAAGTTTTTCCCCCTGCTCCCTCACAGCACAGCCAAGGGTGCTGATGGTGTCTAACACCCAAGCGCTGTTTTTATGGAAACCAGGTTGTGACCAAGCCAGCAGTGCCTTGCCAGGGTCACCAATGCCATAAATCACTCGCCCTCACATCGCTCTTGCCTCTTCCACTTTTACAGACACAACTCCACTGTCTCCACCAAGCGTGAAATGGATGCAGCGAGGCTGGAACCCCATCCTCAGTGCTGGATGGGGCTGCCGGAGCAGCCTGACTGTGGGATGCTCCAGTGGAGACAGTGCCATGCCTGTGTCACTGAACATCTCCGGGTCTCTGCTCACAATCAGCCAGCTGGGACGGGAAGGTCCGTGAATTTACGGCGGAGACCTTCCCTCCCCTCTGAACTCGCCTGCTGCAGCTCAGTCAAGCCGCAAGAACAGCGATACTGTTTAATTGTTCTAATTAACATTGTAACTGGATGCTAACCAGATCCGTTGGTTAGGAGGGAAAATCCCGGGAAGCTACAAGCGTCACAACCCGCTGTCCGAAACCAGCCTTGCAGAGGCTGCCTGGTCCACGTCGGTGTCCGCCGGGATGATTTCCAGAGCAGCCCTGGGCAGCATGGCACAGACAGGACCACGCTCATCCCTGGCACCACGCTAACCCGCCTGGGGAACCAGGGCATGCCACGCTCAAGTGTTAAATACACCCAGAACAAACACGCTCAGAGAATCACAGCCTTTCAAAAACCTGCGCTAGCCTTTGACTGTGAAGGTTTAAATACACAAAAGTTCTATCTGCAAGTGATTAAACAACGCTTTGTAGCCATTGTCTCTGCGCTGTCGAAATAAAAACAGAACCCGGGCTGCACGGAGCAAACCTCAGCACTCACATCCCACCGTAGTTTTCCGCCTGCTTTTTTTTGGTAGCCACTTTTTTTGGTTTTTCCCGAGAACCACGTATGATGCTGGCGAAGCCAGAGCCGCTGCCTGCCTGGCACACACCCGCTCCGCGGCGGAGGACGAGCCGGGCTTCCCGGCAGCCGCCCGGGCTGCGAGAGGGCAAAAAGCGGGGAACAAAAACCAAACCTCAAAGGCGAGGGAGGGATCCGAGAGGGCGCCGGGGTTCCTCCCGGCAGCATCCCGCAAGAGCCGCGGCGGAGCGGTGCCGGGACGCGGGCTCAGCGCTGCGGCCGCGGGGACGGCGCCGGGGCGGCCGCGGCCCCAGCCCCG
>VYZT01022834.1:79039-161755 GCA_013400735.1 Pomatostomus ruficeps
GGCACCGCGGGGAGCCCGGCCCGGCCCGCCGCCCCCGGCAGAGCCGCGCAGGGGCAGCGCCGCGCCGCCCGGCTTTGTGCCGCGCTGCCAGAGCCTACTCAACATCCATCTTGGAGGGTTGTATCCTGCCCGAGAGCCGGGACCGGGGAATGCGGGGGCCCGGGGGACGCGGCGCTCCCACTCCTCTTTCTCGCGCGGCCGCTGCTTGAAGCGGTCGGGGCTGCGGGAACGTTGCGGAACATCCCAACAGCGAGGGAGGCGGGAGAGACCGTCAAGGATGCGTGAGAAATGGGATTTATTAAACCCTCCTGCAACTGAGCAAACGGGGCTCGAAGCTGCATATTCAGCCTCTCACGTTCTCCCTCATTACGTTTTGGTCAGAGGCGGCTTTCAGGTTTGGGGACCGAGGAACAATTTTCTTAGTATTACCTGAGAGCTGCAAAGGAAAGACAAAAACTATCCTTTGCCATTTAAAAACAAACCCATCTCTTTTTGTTGCCCTTCTGGCACATCAGTCATAAAAACGTCAAGAGCTACATAAGCATTACACAAGTTATTACTGATAGCAGCTGATGGGTAATTCCCAGAAGGTAATCATTCCTGCCCTACTATTTCAACACATTTGGGGAGCAAGAATTAAATAAACCCTCTTTTTTTTTTTTTTTTTTTTTTTTTTTTCCTCCCTTACAAGACAGCTGAGCAAATCTGACAGCAACGCCTCAGTGGAGGGATGCAAATTGTCATATTCTGTAGGGTGACGTGCAGGGTGACAAACAGCTCCGCTCTGTGAAGACACAACCCCCAAAAGAGCTCATGTCTTCAGGGACACGTAGCTGTCCAGACCTCTGCTAATTGCCATTAATTACTGCCACTTACCTCCCACTCTGTCAGCTCACAGAGCAGCCGGCTCCAGGCAGGCAGCATTCTGCCCAAGGGTCTGCTCAAAAACATAAATTCACCTAAAGAAACCCAGGATTAAGGAAAAGAGCCCCATGGGATCCCCTATCCAGTTATCCTTCTGTTTTCACGTCCCTATTCTTACATACTTAACAACTCCATTCATAGTTTTCAAATAGGTTTTAAGGGTAGGAGTTTAGGGAAGGGAGGAAAGACACAAGTTTAGGATTAATTTATGCACGGTTAAGGAGAACCAAAAAATACCTGGTATTTGCACACAGCATCCCGACTTCTCCCTTCCTAGAGGATCGTTTGCTTCCAACTGCAACACCTCAATGAAAAAATCTCAGCAAACTACACGTGCTCCTCTTCTGATGCAGAAGCCACAGCGATTCAGTCATCCAAAAATGGGAGAGGCTGACTAAATGAGAAAGCCGAAATTAGTGAAGAAAACCTGGTGCATTCTGAGGAGCTTCCCCCCTCCAAGCCTTTGGAGTGTGCAGGAGCCAGCAGGGAGGGATGTGCTCAGGTGAAGGCAGCAGCTACCTCCGGGTGCAATTCATGGCACAACAGTGTTTTGTAGAGCCTGCAGAAATGGCTGGCTCGGGTTTGAGGTCATTAGAGGTAAAATATTGCTACCCAGCCCAAGAGCTCTGGCGACCGTGCGCCTCACACGCAGGCAAACCGATTATTTTCAACCCAAGGACAGTTTTAGTGCTATTGTTCTTAGGGGGTCTCCCTGTCTGTGGTTCCAGGGGAAGCAGTGTGACAAACCTAGGATATTATTTGCAGGGGTGTGCGAACACCAGCTCCTCTGCACAGAGAACTCTTGTTTTGGATGCCTGCAGTTCCACCTCTATCGCCGCTGTAAATCTGCGTCGCGATTTAAAGCTCAGCACAGAGCGAGTCCCAGCCAGAGGCACAGTTAAAGCACTCCCATAACAAGATTCACCTTTCCCAAAATTTATAAGTTCCAGAAATATTCAATGCAGATACAGGAAGCAGATTTGGGGTTTAGATGCTGAAAACTACAGCAATGTCTAGAAGGTACTGGGGCAGCCTCCTAAATGGAAACCAAACCATGAAAGCCAAACATGTAGGTGTAGGTGATCCCTTTGAAATCCATTAAATAGGAGCTGGGATAATCCCAGCTACTATCCCAGCTCCCAGAAAAATGGCATTGCAATACTCCCCCCTGGAACCAAAGTGATTCACAATCATTTACAGGAACAGGTCCCAGGCATGGTCATGTAAAACATCCAGGGCAAGAAGTCCTCGACTGTAAAATGCTGTTCCTGATGTCCTTGGGGCAAAACTGGGAAACTGAAGGGGCAGAAGAGCGGCAAACCTCTAAGGGATTTGTCTCTGAGCACTCACCTTCTCCCTCCACCCTCTCAGAGGCTTCCAGGGAACTGAGTCACCAAATTATCCATCCACACGCAGTCATAACCTCTGTCTGTAGCTGTGGATTGCTTCCTTGGGGGCTGAAACTGCTTTGATTCTAGCGAGCAAACAAATATCCCAAATTTGGAACATTTCTGATTGGTTCCCAAGGAGGGCTGCAAACTGTCTGGGTAAAAACTGCCCTCCTCACAGCTTCCCCACGCTGGGAGACCCCGGAGGAGTGGATGGATAGGTGCCACCAGGAAACAAGATGTGTGTTGTGTACGACGGAGAAAAAGAGCAGGAAATGTTTAATAAGCTATCCAGTGAAAAAAATCCTGAATAATAAATCTTTCTGCAACAAAAATGGAAACGGGCAACTGGATATTCTAGGAGGGGAGAAAGAAGGATAATTCATCACATAAATAATTCATTGCAAGTTTTAGCAGCCGGCGCTGCTGTGCATTTGGTATGGAAGACAGATGACACTGCGAGTGCTTGCGTGTGTGCTTAATTTTGTGTATATATAATTTTTTGGCCCGATGATATGGTTCTCATTGTGGTGCAGATCTGGAGGTCTGTTATCAGTAGCCCATTGATTAGGGAGAGGGCATTGCTATCCATTAACATCAGAAGCTGAGGTGCTAAAGCAGCCTCACCAATCGATGCTGCCTGATAGCCCAGGCTATGATGGGTTTTAGTTATGCAGCGTCACACAGAGCTCACTCTCCCAGATGAGGGATGGGCGGGACAGCAGGGGCCTCCAGAGGCATCTTGGAAGCATCTGGCTTGGGAGCTGCCACTGCCTTCCCCAGAAGAGCCACACGTGGGTGCCCAGCTGGAACCTGAGCAGTGACAGCGCACAGGAAGGGATAAAAGGGAATGCTGCGAGCATGGAGATCATGCCCCTGCTTCCAGTAGGAATACTGAGGTTGCCTACAGGTTTCATCTGAGGAAGAGGGTTTTTTCCTGCCCTCTAGGGAGTAGGTGGGTGCTGCTTGAAGCAGTGACCAGTGACAGAGGTGATGGCCTTGTGGGGCTGGGCAGAGCACAGACCTGAGCCAACACCTTTCCCCCGTGTGCCGCTGCTCCATGAGCACAGCCGGGCCGGGCAGGCAGCACCGTGCCCAGCACACAAGGCTGGCTCCCTGCTAGCCCCAATCCCAGTTCCTTTTCCTAGCAAGAGGCATTTCCCTTCCCCTCTCCTGAGGGAAATCAAAGGCCTGTGCAGCGGTGGGCACACTGCTGGTGACTGACCCCAGCGTTTCTCCTGCATCCCTGGGAAGCAGGAGCAGGGTAAACCAGGGCACCCCCACGGCACAGCACTGTTAGCACAGCCCACAACACCTCCAGGCTTCACCCAGATGCGCTGTGAGCTGATGCATTGCCACTGACCCCACAAAATCACACATTTGGGCTGCCCTCGACTCATTACTTGCCTGTTTTATCCAATTGTGTTTTATTTATTAAGCTACTCCTTAAACTCTCCTGGCGCTGTTTCACACCTTCATTTTTTTTAATCCTTCTGTTTTATGAACTGATTAACAAGACTTATTGCTCCAACAGCACAAAAATACAATACAAATCTAAAATATGGTCCAATTGAATCCAGCATCCAGCGCTGGCTTTTCCATATCACCACTGGAAAACACCTGCTGTTAGACACTCCTGCAGCACTTGTTTTATTCTGCCAAATTCGATGTAATATTATAAAACCAATTTGAAGATGAACAATTTCACTCTAAAATCCCAAAATATGAATGTGAAAAGTAATGAAAAGCAGAGCTTTCATGCTCCAAGCATTATTTCTTAATCATAACTTCATTCCACTGAGAAAGAAAAACGATGCTACTTTGCATAATTTAAATAATCTAATCTACTTTCCAGATAAAATTGTTAACAAACCATTGATTTAATCTCAAGTGCCCAACAGAGCCTGTAAACTCTGATGCAAACTATCTATTCTTTTAATTAAAACAAATGAATTTAATAAAGATAAATGGTATGGTAATTAGACATACTATGAAGTACAGGCTACTTTGATCTACAACCCTCAGCCTTTAATTCTTGTGTGAAGGTGTTCCCACAGACACAGCCCAGACCCCAGCTCTTGTTATATTCCTGTCTTCAAAGAGTAATTGTTTCAGACATGTCACTGCAAAGTGTTGATTTATTTTCCACCACAATTTACACACTCACACAATGGAGCAACAAGAATCGGCTGTTCAAAAAGGGCACTTGAAACTAAACACTAAATTTTGGGGGGTTTTTCTTGCATTTCATGCTTCACATGCCCTTACCTTCTGCTCTACAGAGTCTCTGCACACGTGTGGACAAATAGGACATCCTGCTCCTCATCAATCCTCAGTGCAGGAGCAGTAATTGCAATCTTTAGGGCCAATTTGAGGATTCCGTAAGTGGTTGCCTGTGAAATGCAAAAGACTGCAAAACCTAGAAGACTGGAATGGGTTTGAAGAACTGATTTTGAGTTTATGTGATGGCAACTGATCGAGAAGGATTTACCTTCACACAGACAGACTGGGGGAGTCTGTGATGTCCTAATTCCTTCCAGGCCACTGAGAAATCCATGGCATCAACCTCCTCTGCTTCTCCTTCCTCCCTCAAAGTGAAGAACAGCTTTGATATCCTCAGCTCCCATTTCAAGACCGAGACTTCCTCCCTTCTGGTTAACCAATGGCACCCAGGACTCCCAGGAAATCGGAATATGCAATTTACTGAATAGACAGAAACACCGAGAAAGGGAAAAGGGAAATTATCACTCATTGACCAGTGGCACCATTGCTGGGAGAACCTGACACACAGCAGAGCTAAGATTTGATTCTCTGTCGTTACTGACAGGGAGCTGTGAGGGAACAAACCTTTCTTCTCTGTGGAGCCCCAGGTTCCAACTCTGTCCATCACTACAGGCTGTAACAACCCAGAGAGAGGTTCAATTAAGCACGGTGCCACATCTGGCTACTGCAGAGCCACAGCCAGCACTCAGAGTACACATCCAGCTCTGCTGAAGCCCGTGTGCTCCTTTTCTCCTGCCCAAGTGCACACAGCAGCCCTCAGCAATGAGCAGGGCTGGTTTGGGTGCTGCCATCCACATCCACACAGTGGAGGAGAGCTCCAGGCAATGACAGAGGGGGATGGCCACCTACAGAACGGTTCCTCTGAAGGCATTACTGAAGGCAAGCTCACCCTATGTGATTCAGAATAAAAGCTCATCTGACTGGTTTTTGTCTCACAAAGCCAGAAATCCCATGGCGTGAGGCAGGAGGCCCTGCTTCATGCAGGCTGAAATTAAAGGTGGTTCAGTATGAACACATTTCTTGGCTGGTTGGTGGAGCTTAAAACAAACCTGATAGCAGGGAGTCAAACCCAGCCTTCCCTTACCCGTAGGATGTCCCCAGTGCCACCAGGATGGGTGGCAGGGAGCAGAGGTATGCTGCAAGGACTTGGCTGCCTCCTCAGGAGGTGAATTTAGTGGCATCCATTTGCTTTGCTTTCCATGCAGAGCGTGACTTGTTGCCCAACCTCACCGGTGCTTGTACCACCCATGCTGAAGATAAGCGCCGTGCCCTCACAGCCAGAGTGTTTACACTGCTCTCTGATGGATTTCTTGGGCAGTTTGGTTACATGAATAACAAATGTGCTTCTAAAAATGTGCTTTTAAAAGCTTTTGAAGCACGAGTCTGAGAGGTGACGCGCACACCAAAATTAGCACGGCAATGACGTGTAGCCGGACCTCTGAAATCATGGACTACACCTTTGCAGACTAAAACATGCTTAATTCTGCTTTCTTTGCCACACTCCAAAGTTTTATTAGCTGTCTTTTAGGTAACTAAGTTTAAGGTTGAATACTTTTCCTTTTCACTCCCCAAATGCTGTTGGTTATTTTTCCTTTTAAACCATTATGGAAGTTTTCCACTGCTTTGATTTTACCTTGATTTAGTAGCTAAGGGGTGCAGTTATTATAATTAAATATGAGAAGCACACTGTGGGACAGATAAATTTGAGGGACTGAGTGCTAAAACAGTTCTGCAAAATAAGACAGCGAAGAGAGAATTAAAACATCAGTGAAAGCTCCAAACACTTCTAAGCTGTGAAAACACATTTCCTTTTCCCGCATCTTTAGCGCCGAACGTTTCCTGTTACAAGCGAGCGCTGGGGAAGCCAGGATTGCTCAACTCACCCCTGTTACTGAAACAATCCCATAAAACCCAGGTCTATGTCCTATTTCCCAGCTCCTGCAGCAGCCCGCCGGAGCCTGATCCCTCAAACACGAGCTCCATCTGGTGGGCTTTCCCGAAAAGTCGAAGCATCCATGCAGCCCTCCCGGGGCCACACATGCCCCAGCATGGGAATTTCTGCTGTAATTTGCTTTAGGGGATTGATTTTGGTCCTCGGGATCAAACCCAGAGGTACAGACAGCTCCAAGGAGAACTGACAGGACCGACCATCCAGCGTCAGCACTTTGCACAGAGCTGGCCTTGCCCTGCTGGAAATGAAAGCTGCTCCAGTCTCCTGAAGAAAGCCTCCAACACCCTCCGAGACATCTCAGGGGGTCCTGCTTGGCCACGGCTCCTTGCACTGAAGGGCAAAACCTCCCACTGCCAAGTACTATGTCTGCAGGTGTTTTGGTTACCCGGTGGCATCTCAGGTGGCACCGGGTGGCAGTTTTGCGATGGCAAAGTGAGCCAGGGGTGGCACATGGCAAGCAGGGACAGCAGCCCCAGCCCCTCAGCGCCCACTCCAGCTACTGCACAGAGCTTCACCGATGGGAGACAGCACAGCTCAGGAAGGACAAAGTTCCCAAGCTTGCACTGCAGGATGTTATCACGGTTTGAAATCCTCTCTTGTAAAACACGGTGGTGTCCTGTGAAAGACATTTTGCTGTGCCTAAGTAGGACATCTCTTCCAAAGATCTATAATTGCTTCCCTTCTCAAGTGAGCAGATGATAAAGCCCAATGCAGCAGATTACAAGTTAATTGTAATAAATTGCATTGGCCAGGAAAGCAAAATTTAAAAACACACGAGATCGAGATGATAGAGAACACAATTATGCAAAGCTCCAAGCCCAACATCTTATGTAACTGCAGGAATTTGCCTCAAGAACACGGCGTGTGGGAACGCACGTAACTGGTTTGCCTTCGGAAGCGCTCGCTCCTGCTCGGAGCCTCTCCAAACTGGGCAGGGGCGCAGGATCCATACGGATCCAGCCTCAGACGTGTGCGTGGAGGCAGCAAGCCCCACTGGCCTGTCTGTTTTTTCAGAGCTTTCCTATGCTGTGAGGAGCAAACAGCACAACAGAGGCGCTTCTGTTGATGTGCCATTCCCCGGTAGCCGAGCACATCCGAGCCATTCAAAGGAAGTTGTTTCCCACTCTGGAGAAACGCAAGCGCTGCTTGTTAGAAGGTGGGCAATTAGCAGGAAAAATGCCAGAAGAAGCGGAGTGTCTGTGTGTGGTCCCAGGAAAGCCCACCGGGACAGCCTGCCTCAAGACATCCAGGGATTTGTACAGAAGAGCTGACGGCCAATGGGCCAAGGAGGAATTGATGGGATACATTTATTGAATCTTTCCTGTCATTTTTACAGCTCCAGCTGCAGGAACACTGGGAATCAGCTGAATCAGAGAGCGTGGAAAGAGCACCCCTGAACTAAGTGGCTGGAAATGCTTTTGGGGTGTTACTATTCCAAGTGGAATTGTTTTCTGAAACGTAATTATTTTTCTCAGCACCAGCTTTAAGGGTTTTTGTACAAGGCGATGGAATTTTTTCCAGCCCCAGTTTCTTCTCCCACTCCTCCACACAGAACTGGCACTTCTTGTCTGTAAACATCCCAACCTGCTACATCTACCCCAAGGACAAGTCCCAGGAAATATGGCCATCTCCTACCTGGCAATATCCCCAGTGTTGCTGAGAAAATGGATGTTCTGGGGTTCCTTTTTAGGATTTGCCAGTGTTGGCTCAGCAAGGAGAAAGGGAAAGGAAATAGCATTTGAAAACCAGGCAAAAGCCAAATAGGACATACACAGCTTAGAAGCCACTTCTTTTCCCCATTACCATCACAATCTTTGGAAGCAGGGTAAGATGCAGTCCATTTGTTTTCAAATGGCATTTCACTCCTCTTAAAGAACAAAGATGGGGCGCTAAAGAGAGAGATTGCATTAGCACCAGCTGCTTCCTTAGTATGTCCCACTTTTCCAGAGAAGGTAGGGTGGTTCCTCTGTGAAGCCATCAAGATGATGAGGATGATGACCATGTCCACAAAAATCCCATTTGCAAATCAAGCAAAGACCAGCATCAAAGCGCTTCAGCCTGGCATCAGCAATGACATTTCAATGTATTGACTGGATCAGCTGCCAGCCCAGCAGCTCATTTGTCATGCCCTAATTCAGAATGCTTTCCTGCTTTATTGATAGCTTTGCAGGTTTCCTTTGGATTGCCCTGGATCTGGATTACAAATGTTCCACAATTCACGTGCTTGTTTCCTCTGGAGCCAATGAAGCTCCTTCCCAGTGCAAAGTCACATATGCAGGTGTCTGAAGAACTTTAAGGTCTCCAAAGCAGAGGTGAGTCTGTACAGCAGTGACTATATGTTGACACCCTTATTCGGACAAAATTCCCACTGATGAAAGCAGACAGGTGGGATTCCATCTTCTGAACATGCCCTGACTTTTACTTATACACACACAAATGTGCACAGGGTATTACTGACACTTCACGTCAGTGTGTAACACACACATCCCACATTTATATGCTTGGGCCTGCCTGTCTCCCTCGGAAACGCCTCACCAGCCTGCAGGAGCAGGGATGGAGGTCAAACAGGCAGCATGGCCCTGGCCCACTGAAGCTGGATCTCCTGGGGACAGGTGCCACCTGGCTGAGGTCCTGTTTGCATTCCCTGGTGTCCAATAAGCCCAGAGAACACACTGAGAATCCCTTGACCTAAAAGGTTCCCCTGCCTTCCAGCTGCCCACCTCTAGGAAGCCAACACCCTTGAGACCTGCAGGCTTTGTACCAAACGTGACATTTCAGAGATGGTACAAAGTCACTGGGAAGGCCTGGCAGGCAGGGGCCTGCACAGAGCCAGCACAGCTCCATAAACACTGCTCCCTAGGAAACCAGGCAAAAAGCACGGATCTGCTCTGCCTGGCTCCCCTTCCCCATAGCTCCTCAAAATAATCTGTCCCCTGTGATGAAGAGTTTGTGCCTTGCAGAAGGAAAACAGCTCTGTGAGGTGAGGAAATGGCCCAGAAAACCTTTGGGGAAGTCAGTTCTTGTGCTGTACTTTCTCACCACAGAAGAGAAGTGTTTAAATTGCCAGGAATGGTTTTCCAGGCTGGTCTAAAGTCATGTCATTTTGGACAAATCCTTATGTCTCTGCTGGAGAGGCAGTGACCTTCTCCCTCCTGCTGAAACCCCACATGCTGCTGGGTGGAGGAGGCTGGGGAAAGGTGTCCATGCCCATTCCCATTCCAGCGACACTCCCAGAGGTGCACCACGAGCCTTTTCACAGCCTGTGGGCAGGGAGGACATGGTGGTTTAGCTCCAGAGGCCCCTCATCAGCAAAAGAAAAACAGGAGCAGATCAACAGTGCAGTTTTGGGAGCAGGACACAGCATTTTGGAGCCCAATTAAACTCTTCCAGTAAACTGGGAGTAGTCTTATAAAAGAGTAAATAAAAACCCGCGGAAACACAACTTCTCCCTCAGCAGAGGATGAACATAAAGCCTGCACTGAGAAAGCAAGCAGGGTGGCAGGGAGTGGGCTCTGCCAGCCCTGAGTGCAGCACATCTAACAACAAACACAGGCAAAGCTGCTCAGCCTGGGGAGACTTTAAAATTAGACCCTAGCGAAGTCTGAACTCCAGGTTGAGGAGAAACCTTCATTTTCTCTGACTCCAGCAGNGGTGAAGTCTAATTTTCAGACTTCACCAGGGTTGAGGTGAAGGAAACAGGTTGAGGAAAAAACTTCATTTTCTCTGACTCCAGCAGTGCCCTGGGGACACTGACTCTTGTTATGTGGCCAGGTTAAAAGTTTGAGCAACCTTGCTAAAGCTCTAGGAGGTTTCTCTCCTAGAGGCAAGAGCACGCGCATGGCTATATTTAGCTCTTACACTCAAACCTTCATAAATGAGCACTTGTTTTCTAGGTGTACAACAGAAATAGAAACATGCAAGCACACACAGGAGCACAGGCTGTGCACAAACATCATCACCTGCACGTACAGGCCCTAGGCCACCTGGAAGAGGCTGAGTTTTCCACACACTTTTTTCCTACAGAGCAAGGAAAATCCCTGCAGTTCAGCACAGCCAGACTCGGTCTGGGCTCTGCAGAGCCCTTCCTCTGGGGACTTCAGAGGCAGAATGTCTGCAGAATTTCAGGGGCTAATATGTCAAAGCTTAAAGTAGCCTGAAGAATTTAATGGGGATTTAGATGCCTGCAACTGAAATGTAATATTTTTGAGGAGAGTTGACTGAGATGAATGGCATCTGCTCAGCAGCCATGAAGCATCCTGCCAGTGTCACACCCTCCCAGCACACACAGATTGAGGTGCGATACCTGCATCTTTTTCTTCTCAGAAGAAGAAAGGCTGACAGTCCTCATAAGATGAAGCTGCTCTAAAACCAAATGAAATGCTGCTCACAAATGGTAGTGGTGTTTACATACAGAAACTAAACAAATTTGGGCAGAAAAGGCTGAATGAACATGAACAAACAAGGAACTCCTAAGGGATATTCCTTCCTTATTAATATCCTCTCCCTCCCTGGTACTACTCAGGGTTTTTGTTTGCATTTCCCACATCTCTTATCTGTGCTTTCAGATACAGAAAGCCACACTGCATGCCATAGCTTGAATGTTTGCTTTCATCAAAGTGAAAATGCCTATTAATAAGAATTCAATTATTTGGAAAAAGTTTCCTGGCAGTACAGCACCACCTTTCTAAGTTCTCTTCCAGTGGGAATTTTACTTTCTGCAAACCTTGCTTGACTCAAAAAAAAAAAAAAACAAAAACAAACCACCAATAGATGGTTTGCTGTGACTCCAAAGTGAAGGGCTGCAGAGAAATGAGCACGAAAAGCAGAGCCTGTCACAGGCGTCTGTGGAACAGCAGGAAGTTATGGCCAGCTTGTGACAGTAGCACTAAGGTTCCACATGGGAATACTATTAAATTAACAGCACATTCAGATTAATTGCCCTTTTCTTTTTTTTCCTGGGGATTTTTGCGTTTTTTTCAGTTGCCCAACAGGTATCTCGTAATGCAGTGGGTTGGATTTGGTGGGGAGGTTTTCTGGTTTTGCAGCTCCTTCTCAGCTCTGTTTCCAAGTCCTGTATTATTAATTTATCACCCAGAAATGGAAGAGCAGCTCCAGTGCTCTGACCGAGCCACACCCAAATCCTCAGGGAAGTCAGATGTCTCTTCAGAAGTCATGGGCACTGAGATAACAACATCACACACACGCTTTGAATTTTAATTATCACTGCTAAGGATTAGGAACAATCCCTGTGAGCAACCAATTTTGTTGGCATTACTAAGCCAGACTCAAGCCTGTTTTTAGTTAGCTGTAATGCAATATTCATGCCTCAAACCTGATTTTAGTGAGTTCCCTTCCCTTCTGGAGCAAGTACATCACTGGAGGCTCCAAGTCCCCTCTCTGGCATCCCCACCCTCGCTTAACTCTTGACCACAGGGGAATTTTAACAGGGAATAAACTAATCCCTCCCTTGCTACTGCCAACATAAGAGAGTTATTCCAGTTCATAAGAGATCAGCTTTTCTGCTGTAAATTTTCTTTCCTAAAAGAAAGCTGAAAATATGGGGAGATTGAGTGCTCCTCCAAAGCTGCTTTGGTGTTTGAACAGGTCACTCACATTGAAAGAAATTTCTCTGAAATATCCTGGTGTTGATGACCGTGTTTTTCTGGTATCATCGCTAATCTGCTCCATTCCATAACTAGGATTGTTTGTCCTGACATTATTTCTACAGATTCCATGGTGGTGCATGACTACAAAGGACAGGCTGCAAATCTGGCACTGAAGAGAAAGAGGGAAAAAGATTAGGAATTTCAAAAAGACCAGCTTTCATTTTAACCTTCAGAAAAGTGCAGTTTTTTCTAACTTTTAGCATAGGGAAATAACCTGGCTGGTGCTTTGGGCCTAACCTTAAGTAACAGTTTTAAGGGACTGCTATAGGGAGAGTTGGTTTGGTGAACAACTTGCAAAGAACCTCTGCATGTGCCAGCCCTGCAGGGTAATGCCCTTGTTTTAAATGGATTAACGTGGGATTAACATGACCAGCAGCTGACACACGGGATGCCTGAACACAGGAAGGCACAACACGAAAACTTCCTCCAAGAAAATTAAAACATCTCCCTCTCTTCTCCCAGCTAAACCAAGCAACTAAACGAAAGGAACCACCCAGATGACAGAAAGGCCAACAAAGGAGCGTTACCATTCGCCAGAGCTGTCACTTCTCTCTCGCTTGGGTCATGTGCTACAAACATTCCCAGCACACATCCTGCTTCTGCTCCACGAGACTGCCCTTCTCCAAACCCTTTCACTCGGCCCTGGGAAGAGCCTCAGATCCCCCTTGGCCTGATATCTCCCATCAGACCACAGTTGCAATCTAGAGTTTCACTTTTCTGAGCTGTGAGCTCTACACTGCTCGGCAGACTGTGAGGAACCCACCACATCTCCTCCCTGGCTGCCTCACTCCTGCTCTCAGCACCTCCAGCCCGTGGCCAACGTGGACCTTTGGCTCTGACACAGCAGCCCTTGGACAGGAAGCACCTGGGTGCTGCCCTTTTACAGGGCAGGTGGAAGCGCGGCTGCTGCTGCTCTAAGTGAAAACACAGCACTAACCAGCATCCTGGCTCCTGGGGGGAAAAGTGTTTTATTCATCAAAAAAGCGTTTTCCACCCTGTGGTGTCTTGCAGACCTTTAAACTTGCATCTGCACGAGTCAGAGAAATTCTCCTGTCATTCTCACAACAGTTAAAGTACAGAAACTGTTTTTAGACTTCAGGATTACTTATTTAAAAAAAAAAAATAGAAAGAGAAGTTTAACGTGATTAGAATTACCCTCTCAGCTCAGCACAGGGTGCTATGGGCAAGGGAGAATTTCCAGGATCCATTCCCCGTCCATTATAGTGGGAAGCTGAGATTGCTTGACCAAAAGGCATGGTCACACACCACTTGCTTTCTCTCATTCTAGTCTAGACTACTGAAAGAGAGAGAGAGGGATGAAGACCAGAAAAGTTGGGCACCCCATAAACCTGATTACCCAGAAACTGCTGCCATGACCAAGCAATGCCTGGTAGGAGGCTGGGAGGATGATGTGAAGATAATGAAATCCAAGTCTTTGGGTGTAGGGAATTAGAGCATCCTTTCCTCCACAGCATTCACCACGCATTTCTGGTTCTACTGTTTATACAATTCATTTCATCTGAGAAGAAAATATTTTCATCGATGGTGTGTTCTTGCTGTAATTAGTGAGACTATGTGTGACAACAAAACACTTTGCTCCACAGATTAAAAAAAAAGAAAGGGACAAAAATTCCCCCAAGACCCCAAGCTTTTAAGGGAGAACTGGGAGTGTTGAAATCCAATTCTGGCACAGCTCAAGCAAGGAAAAAAAATCCGTGTTAAGAACACTACGGTTGATTTTAACTAAAATAACTCACCCCCTCAGAGTTGTCTGGGTCACTGCAGAAAGCGTTTCCTTTGGGGGTGTTTGAGCCTGACAATGCTAATTCAGATAGATGACAGCACCTGCATTGGGGGAACATACATCATTCCAAGAAAATCAAGAGGAAAAGCAACTTACAGGCATTTTATGTTCATTTTAAAAGATACAAACCCTCTATCATACAATACCAGGAATACCCCACACTTGGCGTGATTAGGATTTGTGTGAGCCAAAGTTTACAGTCCTGTGCCCAAGCCTGACAAACATTAAAAGCCTGCGACTAAACAGAGGGAAAAAAGATAGCCCTGCAAACACCATTTTCTCCCTGTGAATAGCTCGCGTTCAATCGTCCTTTTGGGCCAGATAATGAGTTAAGCACCACAAATGGCCGGCGAAAACCTTCGCGGATGGTCGGGGGAAACAGTGGAAGTGAATGGAGCGGGGTGGCTGCCCCCACCCCGAGCACACAGAGCTCGTCTGTTCGGGGGATTCCCGGCGGCTCGGAGCGCGGGGTGCTCTGCCCGCAGCCCTGGTCACCTGCTGGGAGCTCCCATTGAATGAGGTTACATTCTAATTGGATTTTCCGAAGGCAGTGCATTAGCATTTTCCATGATCTCACCCTTATTAGCCAAATCACTAATCAGGAGGAGCGCGGGTATATTGTGTGCTGGTTACATTATCTGCGGCTGCAGGGTCTGCACGCCAGCTCCAAATTCATGCAGAGATAAAAACTCCCCTCTCCCGAGCACAGACTCGGCAGCCTATTGTGGAGCCGAGGTTGCAGTCAAACGCTAATTTTCAATAGTTCACCAAAAAACAACTTCTCTCCAGAGGCTGCCTCGCTCAGGGCTTTGCTCCTGCTCTTCCTGAGTCCGTACTATAAGTTGGGAATGTCAGTTCTTTCATCCCTGTTGGCAGAAGCAGCATCGCTCTACAATGTAAAAGCAGAAAAATCCTTTCCCATGAACTGGTCCCCATTGAGTCCAAAATCAAATGCTGGACATGTTTAATCCTGTGAGGTTATTACTTCAATGCACAGGCGTCTCTGTATGGAAGGGAATGGAAATACCTGTTCTGAAAGCGGAAATGACACCGGCAGGCAGTCCTGTAGCAGATGAGTCTTCTTTGCACAGCTCAAAAAACTGTTCGTGTGAGAACTTAAATCCACACTAAATACTCCTGAGCTACCAGGAAAGCAGGCAGGACATCTCACGTCCTGCAAAAATCTGTTTCTTCCTTCAGGTGGGGTCCCAGCAGGTTTGGGTACCTGCTTCTCAACAGCAGCCTTTGTAAAAGCCTGAAGGGAAGAGACAAACCTTGCACATAGATTATCAAGTAACGCTTGCTGGACACTCATCCACCAAAATTTTCTGAAAAAAACCCACTTAATTGTCTAAATACAATTTCACTTTAAAAGCCAGGTTTTATTCTTGGGTTAGAGGTTACATGATGATGTTCAGATTCATTACAAGAATCATTTGGAAATATAAAGCCATATTCACCAGAAGTTAAACCCATTAAATATTTCTACTAAAATCCTTTCAACACAAGTAAGTACACACAGAAAAAAAACCCAAACAACTCTGTGATTATGTTTTACATACAATTCTAGAGCCAAAAAAAAAAAAAGGACATCTGACCTGGACTCAGAAAGGGAAAGTGGGCACCTTTTACCTGGCCTGGCATTGGTGGTACCCTGACTACAATTACACAAAAGTGTTTAAACAGTGAAGCAGATCTCCCTTTTACCAACCAAGGAGAGGACAGAATTCAAGGTGATACATCAACAAATCATTCCCTGGAATCAAATAAAAACCCCATAATTCTCAAACAACAACAACAAAAATCACACCACTATTGGGCATTGAAGCTCTTGAATTCAAACCAGATGTGACAGTCTGAATCCCCAGCAGGAGCTGCATCTTTTCTCATCGGGCTTTTTAAGAGATTCTCCTAAGGCAGCACAAACAGCATCTCCAGAACAAAGGGCAGTAACGCTTCCCAGCAGAGTTTAACTGGATCCGGAGGATCATGAGCCTGGATGATCTGCTTTCCTATTGTCCTCGCAGGGATTGCACCAGACATAAATCACATGCACTGAAGAGATAAGGAGCTAGGGGCAAAAAAACCCCCAGAAGAAAACAGAATAATGAAGTTGCAAGAGTCCCTTGCAGCCTTTGGTTTACACCTCTGCAGGCCGGAGGCTGTCAGCGATGGGCTCCCTTCTCCGGGGAGGAATCTGCAAAAGCCAATCAACAGGAATTATTTTGACACTGAGAAAAACAACTCACTTATGAGTAATTTTCCTCTCTTTTGTAACACTTTCAAGATTGCAATCAAACCACTACAAGTGGCAGCAGGAGTTGAGAAGACAAAGAGTGGGGATATCACAGAGTGCTCTGGGAGTCTCTGTCTCAACTTTCCTCTCATCCTGATGGTTGATACACAGCAAAGGACCTGAAGACCCCCTTGAAAATCTTTCCAGACTTCCAAAAAGCTCAGCTGGCATTCAGCAGCGCTCATTGGCTTAGGTGCACCCAAGAGAGCAGCTAAATATGACAGAGGGAATATTTAGGGGGTACAACACACTCTGCGATCTTCAGCTCAAGCTGATTTTTAAAAGCACTTCGCATGTTCTGGAGTTAGGAATCACAAGTGTGCTAACGGCCTTTTTGCAGTAGCAGAAATCAAGTTGTATCAGTAAAAATGCTGAAAATAATCACATTTTCATTCCCAATGGGGATGGCAAGCTGCTAATTAAATCTGTCTTGACTACTTGGAAGCACTGATAATTTCTCATGTAATGTATGCACCGAGGACAGGCTAATACCAAAAATGTTAAGGGTCTGGGATTTTTTCCAGGAAAATTAAGATGTCAATTAATTGACTTTTTTTTTTCTCTCTGTCTGGATTTTATTGAAGACCTCCACAAATTCCTTTTTTTTCAGTTTTTCATTTCTCTCCCCCTTCCATTCCCTACAGATGTCATTATTTTCAGTGGCAAACCCCACACTTCTCCCTCCTCTTCTTCCAATTAGCTGTAATTATAACAACATTAGCAGCAAATTAGGTACCTCGAGGGCAAAAATCTGGGACGCAGCAGTGTGGAAAGGAAGAGGAGATGAGATTATAATGGAAGCAAGGGGGCACATCCATGTGCTCATCTGGGCACCCTTAGGGCTTTGCAGGTGGAGTTCTGCTTTCCCTGAGCGTGCCAAGATGAGGAGGTGACCAGCTGCTCCCACCAGCCTCCAGAGCTACCCCTGGAGAGGGAAGCCAAAGGCTCCATTTTGGCTTCTCCCTGTGCCTGGCATAACTGGATCCAACATAAAAAAACACCCAGCTCAGGCTGGAGAAACCATAATTGTATCTGATGCTCTGAAGGGACAACTGAGGTCCTTAAATGCATGTACTGGGAATCTCTCTGCCAAGGAGACAAATGCAGAAGGATTAATTGTGGAAGTGAAAAAGGCAACACATGCCAGCAGTTGTGCCATGCAAAAGGCTTCTTGCTCCGAGTAGGCTTTCGAGCAATAAACCTTTTTTCCAGAGAATCTTGCATTAAAAATCTGGGTTCAGGGAAAATCTCCAAGATCAAGCTCTGTTTTACAACTGTCTTTTCAATTTTGCACAGCTGGACAAGGAAGGAAGTCAACACTGCTTGCCAAATAAAGTGACATTAAGTACATTTGCTGGAAATCTTTCTGCCTTGCTCCTTAAAAATTAAAAAAAAACCCCAAATCAACCACAAAAATCAAACAGAACCACACAACCAAGAAGGAAAAGGTCAGACACTGATATCAGGAGTAGGACAGAGCTCAGAGAGACTTTAGGAGGTAAAGTCCCTCCTAAGGCAGCATTGCTGGTCCAGGGGAGGGAAGAGTTATTCTCCTGGAAATACACTACCACTGCAGTAAGAAAATATCTCATCATCTTCCTGAATCTCCGTCTCGTATTACCCACATTTCCACTTTGCTTCTCCTTCTTTATTGGGACTTTCAAGAAAACACTTTTGCTTTTTTTTGGAAGACAAGCTGAACTCTGGTATGAGTTACCTGAGGTTTTAAGCAATTTTTTGAGGGTTGGGGTTTTTAGTTCCTCTCATTTTGCCCACCCTATTCCTCTCATCCTTTCCTGGTTTTTTGATGAATTTATTTCCATTTTATTAGAAAGGGCTCAAATCCAAAAGTGCCAGATCCAAACCATCACACAACTACAAGAGTTCAGTGCATAAGTGATCCTCTGCCAACTACCAAAACACATCTCTGAGGAAAACAACAGTCTGGAGAACAAACTTTAGAAAATAGGATCAAATAGTGTTCATCAAATTTCTGTAACAAAGTGTTCGGATTTTTTAAATTCAAAAAATACTTCCGAGATAATCCTGTTTCTCTAGATACAGGCAAAAAATGTTGCTTAAACAAAACAGAAAGACAAACTGGGCTTCAGAGAGGCAGCAGACCTTGGAAACAGTCTCCTCTGAAAGGGGAACAGCTAAGGCAAGCGGTGCCAGTCAGAAGAAAAGTACAGATATGGTTACAGGAGAAGCAGAAAACATGAGATTACAGCTGGTTACAGAAGGACCTGAAGAACCCAAGTCAAATGCCAAAGTACCTGGGTGCAAACATCTTCCTCCCTCACAAGACAGGGAGGAAAACACAATGGAGGTGCATCTATACAAAACTGCAGAAAAAATTAGTAATTCCTGCTTAGTGACATATGCCTTGGAATTTCCAATGACATTTTGAGACTCTCGTGGATTTCAGATACCTCTAAAACAGGCTTTTTAATGGAATATTATCAAAAATATCACTTCCCAATTCTTTTCACTTATATTCAGTTCTAAAGTTACAACCTGTGACCTGAGTTTCATAATTATTACTTCAGAAAAAATGCCCAGCATCAAAGGAAAATTTGTTCAGGAAAACTTGAAAGATTTCCCCAGAAACATCAATCTACTGAAATACCATTCCTAAAGGAAACTGCTTCATGCCTGAAAGTTGCTGCACTGCTGATTTGTTTTCTATAATGAAGACCTAGCTCAGCAGAGATAAGATTTATTGGTCCCTTTATCTTCTATGGAGAAAATGAAGGATGAGAACTGAGAATCAGGAATGCTGCTGCACATACTGGCTCATTCAGGCCCACCACTGTAATTAGCACTTGTACAAAATGGAGCAAAGAAATGGGAACATCAAGATTTCTCGCTCATCACATATTCTTGGAGCTTCTATCTTGGAAAACTTTCTCAAAATACTTGCAGATTTAATAGAGACAGCCATGTATAATACATAAAGCCAGGCTAGTGACTTTTAACTCAGAGTGGAAATTTGACCTCTGTGTGATCAATGGATAAATTATCAAAATCATCTTTGTTTTAGCAGCCAGGATAAAAAGAACAAGAGCCCAGAAGGTGTTACAGCAGACATCCTACACAGCAGTATGATGGAACTATTAAGAAATGCTCATTTTATAGGGACTGAAGCAAAAAGGGAAGGGAAACGTCTCCAAGTGTCCTAATCACTGTCCCACTGAGGAGGAGGTGTTTGCATATTCTGGGCAAGGAACAGTAACAGAAGGACAGAGCACAGATTTCCAAGCAGTTTTTTCAGGGAGCCAGAAGTCAAGCAGGGTAGAAGAAGAGTTCTGTCTCTTCAGATCCCCCAAGTGCAGTGCCCCGGCCCACAGCTGCAGTTGGTAGCTGGACTTGTTTCATTCCCTGCTGCAAACATCCTCCCTGCATCCTCCGGTGCAGTAAATCACTGGGAGTTTAGGAGGGAGGAATGGCATCATTAATCCCCTGTTCTGTTGTGCAGTCACAGCACTGCTCTCCCTGCGACCACATCAGAACCCTCCAAAGAGCTGCCATGTAATTATGGGATGCTCACCAGCCATTTTGGTGAGCTACATTCCCACCCTACCCTCTCTTCTGGGCAAACCTGGATGACAGCAAATAACGGAACAGTTCCTCTGTAGCCATCTTCTTCTTCTTCCAGATGTCACAAAACAGCTTCTGCACTCAGCAGTCCCTGCCACCCCACAGGGCACCCACTGGCACCATGGGAAGCCAGATTTCCACCCAGAAGAGATTCCTTGTGGTGTCCATCTTTTGAGTGGTCTCAAACAAGTATTTCAGAACACCCAGGAATGATCTCAAATCCAGACACGAATATTAAATACACCTCCCGGTTTCCAAAATATAGTCTGGACCAACACTTTGGCAAGTATTTAACTCTGTTCGTTTGCATGGCTCTGTTTTCAGACCTGGCACCCTGAACTACCAGAACAGAGCAGGAACAGCAATGGGCATTTTGCCTTTGAGGTGAAACAACATCCTAAAGCCGGCACTTTATTACCAGGGACTCCTAAACCTGCCCCATGCTGGCCCCCAGTTTTGGCAGATCATTAAATTCGGTCTTAGCTGGAGCAACAGAAGCTCTAACGAGAATTCAGAGGGTATCTTTTCTTTAGGACTATTACTAGGTGTTTAATGAGGCAAATGTGTGATCCTATAATGGGTAATGGAGACATTTTATGAATTGCAACAAAGCAATAACGGAGATGGTGTTACACCAGAATCCTCACCTGTGCTGCACACACACCGGCCTTGACTCTCTAAGGCAAAGCTGTCACATAAGCACTCAACAGACAGACAGGAAAGTTTACTCTACATCCCTCCAAGGCCTCCATTTGGAAAAAAAGTACATTGAGTACATGCTCTGTACAGCTGTTGTCTTACCATTTGCCTTGTGCTGCACATCTGGCGGAAGCTGGTCAGGAACACACCACTGATAGTCTGGCTGCACAGAACAATAAAACGTTATTGCAGCAATATGGACTTCACAGGCACTTCAAACAAAGGAACAGTGACATGATAAAAACATAATTGTGCTGTGAAGCTTCTCATCAGCCATTCAAAAGCAGTTGACAAAAAAAACCCCTTATATTTAGGTTTATGTTTCCACCGATCCCAGTCTTTCAGCTTGCTTCCTTTCCTACGGCATGTGGTCTAGATGCTGCACCCATCAGAGAAATCGGTGTAAACCTTTCTAGATCCCACAAACCACAAGGAAACATTAAGAGGCCCAGACCGGATTTTAAAAGGGCTGAGGAATAAAGTGCAGCAGAAGATACCAGCAGGCCTCTCCCTCTACCAAAGAACCCCAGAGAAACTTGCACACCTGACAGGTGAAGCTGCTCCACTTTGAATACATCTGTAACATCTGTAAAATGCTCCAGTGTGACAGGAATGAACCACGGAACAAAGTTCTCTCCCCTCCTCCCTTTCCTCACAGGTTAGCACTGGTGTTACTATAACATCAGCTATTACCAAATAACTTCCTGAAAATACCGTGGGATAGGAAAAATCCCCATCTTTCTCGTAAGAAGAAGTATTGGGAAGGTTATGTCCACGCAGACATAATTTTGTCCAGGGAAATCCTGGAAGAAATGGGGCATTATAGTTCATACCACCCACCGTGGTAAGTGAGTAGCAAATTACCACCAGAGGAAACAACTTTGGGTCCAGCCATTTCAGCTGAAGCTGTGCTAGGCCGTCTGTCTGGAATAAGTAGTCCATGCAAGCTTGTCAAATTCTAGGTAATTGCTGCTTCAAATTAGTTACACTGGAAAAATGATTCTCATTTTGCAGAAATTACGCTGACAAAATCACTGAGTAGTCCCAAGGGGAATCTTGCAGATTCAATTTGCAAGGAACAAATTTCATAGACTCCTACAGAAGTTTTGCCTAAATTAAGATGGCAGGGTGAAGCTGTAGATACAGAAAACAGATTTAACTTTTATGTTTTGCTGTCATTCATGCTTATACAGCAGTAGTCACTAACACACACTGTCAGGAAAAGAAGGCGCTATTGTATTTTAACTTAAATTGTACCAGTCACAGGAGTTATCAACTAATTCTGTGTTTGTGGGCAAACAAAATAGGCTTTGAGACAAAGCTTTAAGCACAGGTAGTTTTTCACCAGTGGCTCCAATTACACTCATTTGCATTGCTGTTTTGAGTTTCTGGTGAATTTTGTGTTCTCTGATCGATTCTTCTCTTTTTATGTACCTACACCCCACAAACTTGAATGAATTTCAGGAACAAGAGGTGTATTTCACCTCAGACTAACCAAACTGTTTCTACTAGAGTGTACAAAGGAAAGAAAAAACGCAAGACAGAAAAGGAACGAAAAAGCAAAAGCACAGCCTAAACACGCAGGATTACGTATCAGGACACCCATTAAATTCTAACACCTTTCTTCATTGCTAACAAATTGCTCAGGGAGGTACCCAAAGCTCAGAGCAGCAACTCACACAGGCAAAGAATTGAAAAAAAAAGGGTCAGAATGAAACTGGGAGTTACAAAGCAACCAGTCAGACTGACCCCGGCGCTCCGGCAGGAATGGCAAAGCTGTAAACCCAGCGATCCCTCACAGAATTAGAAACCCAGATGATGAAAGTTCAGGGAGAAGAGCCAAAATAATCTGGGCCTGTGTCCAAATTGCAGGGAAAAACATTCTGCAATACTTCCAACTTTGATAAATAGGCAGATAAGCACACTCCTGAAGCACAGAAATTACTTGTCTGACCACAGCTTTTCCATTGGATTTCTACAGCCTGAAAGCTTTACAGGCATTTTGCAAAAATTCGGCCATAATTTCTCAAATAACGAGCATCTTTCCATATGTGACAGCTTTACAGCCAGAAACAGATATTGTGTATTTAAAATGACATTCACCATGTTTAAATGCATTCTCACTAGATTGGAACAAGCCAACCCACTTAGATAACCCAAAGCACTTCAGAAATATTCTTTGAAGCAGTTATTTTCCTTGGAATAGATAACTCCCACCCAGAGAACCTGCTCCAGTGCAAAGCTATTCTTCTTCATGCTGAGCAAGACAGGACCCTGTTGTGTTCCAGCAAAAAAGGCAAATTCCTCATTGTGTCAGCCATGCTCAGACAGAACTTCCACTTCTGCTGATTTGGTTTTTATTATTTGATGTTGAAGCCTCAGAGCAGATCCCCACTTCTGAAGCGGGGTAATTATACAGCTAGAAAGGGCTCTGAATATGTGTCATGGAAGTAAATTAACCTAGGAAATCAGCAAGACTCCATTCAAACAACCTTATTTTTTTAATTAACAAACAAATGTAAAAGAATCCCGTTTTTCTTCATAGTGGGGTTACAGATAAAGAGAGCATTTGCCAAAGCAAGTTTGATCTTGATCTGCACCCAACAACAAACTAGGAAAGCACAGATTCAGTTATCCCATTTAGTGGCAGGGTGGTGGCACCTGTGGTGACCATGGAGTGACAAAATCAGTGTCCCTGTGACACGGGGGACAGTGGGAATCTTACCGAGCGCTGCTGCTGCTGCTTGGGAGCCCTGCGAGGCTCTGGATGCAGCCGAGGATCCGGATAGTGAAGAACCATCCCACAGCCCCCATAACTGACACACGGAGAGAGGAAGACTGGGGCTGGGTAACTGGGCCTCTCAGGCTGCCCTGGGAGCTCTTTTGTCTGTCAGGAAAACAAGAAGAAATGCATCAGCAGAGGAATACAACCAGCAGAACATGCAGGTACAAATGGGTTACAAGGCTGCTTGTTTACTCCCCTCAGACTATTTATCATTAAAAAAATTTTTAAGAGAACTAACTGGTGCCACACCAGACTCTGGACAAATTTTATGTGAGGAAAATATTGGTTTCAAGACACGACAAGCACGTTTCTGGGTGTGACTTTTATATTCAAAAACAATTCTGTATTTTCATTGCACACAGTAGCTTTCAATAGTTTGAAGCAGAACTACATGGACAGTCACTTGCATGACAAGAAAAGTAAATAATTTTGGTTTAGGACCAAAGTTGATGGCCTCAGATTTGGGTCTGCCTTTTCTTAGGCCCTCTGCATCCCTGTAGAGTCAACAGGAATTTGCCTAAGGACAGAGCAAGGAGGGGTAAAAGATGATTAATATTCTGTGATTCCATGAGTCACAACTAAATCATTTGACTTAAGAAAACAAACTAATAAATATTTTATATGTCTGCTCTCATCTTTAAAATCCTCCACAAGCTCTGTTTAATCAAATCCCGAGGCAGGAAGAGACAAACAGGAAGATCTCCAGGGTGAGCTGCCGGTGCACTGCAGGGACAGTCAAGCGCAGCAAAGCTGCAGCCGAAGGGAGTGAGGGGCACTGGGCAGCACCTGGCCTCTGACACTTGGGCAAGACCCTCCCAGCACTGATGCATGGCTTGGTTCAGAATAAGACAATGGTGAAGTTTCTGTGTCACAACAACGTTGGGGAGGACAATAAATCACCACAGAACATTTTGGTAATCGGCCGTTCTTTTAAAGCATTGCACAATTTTGTCAAGACAGGAAACCTCGAAATTTCGTCATTTTTAAATGAGGATTGAGAAAGCTCCGAGTTTTGCATGCCATGATTTTTACTATGGCTTCCTACTGGCATTAGTTAGAAGAGATAAAAAGGATGTTGCAAGAAAAAATTATTGCAGAGGCTGCTCAGCTAATTTGTATGGAGGCCATTTTTTCCTCAGTGATATTAACATCACTCTGTAATTCAATGGCAGAGGTCAGGATTAACTACAGAAGCTCTTTATTTCAAAAGTTGGTTTGATCTTACAACTCTTATATCAAGTGCCAGTGAAACAATCAAAGTCCTTTGGATTTGTTTTTGGTTGTGTCGCCTTCCCCTCCTCCATGTTCAGATACGTTTGAAAAGTTTTTGCAATAAATACTCCCTTCATCTACTTATTTTGGAAGTCTTCTCTAATCGTTTCTCATCTTCTTGCTGCATTACTTCACAATGATTTCATCCCAGGTGGTGACCTCATATAAAATCCAATGTCAATTAATGGAAGCCAGAAAGCCTTGAGTTGTGTGGAAAGTGAGAAAAAAAAATAAAATACACATGTGCTGGCAATGGGAGCTTTCTTTCGACTCATACCTGAGAGCTGAGTTTACTCAGTTGAGATTGCAATCTCTCATTAATTTTCTGCAATGCTTCTTTCTCCTCATTAAGCCTCTCTCGGTCAGATCTCTCCTTTCTGAAGTCTTCCTCGTATATTTGGACCTGCAATCATTCAGAACAGTGTGTGAACTTCAGCAGAGCCACCCTGTGGTTTGGCTGCTTTCTAAACGTTGCCCAAGCAGAAGGGTAAATTCCAAAGGGATCCCTCCTCTGGACAATCCTACCAACAAAAGCTTCCCTGGTCTTTTTTGATGACCAATCCAAAGTGAGAAGCAATGGCCATTCTCCAATGGCACATGTCATTCAAAACAGTCCCCAGTGCCAGTTCTTGTACAACCTTGCAATTTAAAAAGGCTGACTGGCAAATATCAGTTTGAAATATTATAAACAAGAGAGCAAATATTAGTATTGATCTCTTTAAAGGATTAACAGTAGCAGGACAAACATTTTACCAGCATTTTTCCAGTTTTCTCTTCAGTTATGGGCACTTTTAACTCCCTCCTGTATCTCAGGTGCAAGGAGTTAGCAAAGAACCTCCTCACCCAGAGTAGAGACAGAAGGGAATGTAATGTACACAATTCCAAATGGAACGTAATGTACACAATTCCTGGTGGAAATACAGATATTTGACCCTGTTCCTAGGAAATAAGCTGCCTTGCAAATGCTGAAGGATGCAGTGGCTTAGCTCTTCTCATGTGGTCAGGAATCACAGAGCTTCATCCCATTAAAAACTATCTCACCACCCCAGGCACAGGCAGGGAGCACACAGATACAGAAACAAAACACAAGTCCATAAATTATTTGGGGTTAAGCTGAGTGCCTTAATTCTTCAGCTAATGGGCAGGCATCCACCTGGTGAGGAGCTGGAGGCTGATGGCACTTCTACTGACAAGTAACAGCAAAGGGATGTCTGGGTGGGAACCACCAGACGAACTTTCAGAAGCCCTTTCATGTCCTCTTGGTTGCTCACTAAAGCCTGCTGACAGTGTCTTCCCAAAAAAACTTGCTTGCTGAGGCTCACACCCTGCCCATTGGACACATCCAGTTTTCTTTTTGCTGGGAGCAGTGCTATGACTTCACAGAAGGACTAGAAAAATATTAATACCTCAGGGGACACAAAAAGGCCTACACAGGGCTCTATAAATTCTTTTCCTGACCCTCCGAGGCAGAGACAGAGCTGTCACTTGCAGAAATCCCTGCATCCCTTGTCCATCTCCATGCTTCTTTCCTCAGTACTTCCTCATTTCTTCTCTCCCAACTCCCTGTCTGCTGGCCCACCTCCCTCCCACTCCCCAGCTGTACAATCTGCTGAAGCTGCAAGGGAACCTCTTTGGCACAGTTTTGCTGTCTGTTCCATTGCCCTGAGAAAGAGAGGGACACCTCCCAGGGAATGAATGCCTTCATCTCCTCTGCCGTGACCAGGGATGGGCTGATGACAGCCAAGCTCCTGTGGGACTCTGCCACGTCACTCTTTGTCCCAAGAGTGCCTCCTCCATCCAGTTAGAGCCTTCTGCTCCATTTCGTGTAGAAGGAAGTCTGGACTTACTGTACTGATTTATACAACTAGAAAAACACATTCATAAAATGGATACCCCATGAGAATTTTGGGGAAAAAAATGGTTTACTCTATTTTATTGTGTAGAATGAAATAACTCATTACTGTACAATCAAGTGCAGGATTTTGTTCTCCAGCATGTGGCAAGCATTACATTAGAGAGCAAAATCTGGCTCTGCTGTCAAACGTGACAGAAACAAGTATTTTATTCCCACTGACTAAAATTCCCATTCTGATCACGTCCATTTTTGTGTCAATAATGTTAACGCTGACACTATCCAGGACCACAGACCTAAAGTGTAAAATTATCCGAAAACTCTTATGTTTTTGAACAGATTCTTTCATAAAAGAAAGATAGTGTACAAAGTACTTGAGTTGCTCAGAACAAAAATTAAAAAAATAATAAATACATGTCTATAGTATGCAGGTTATGGGATGCAGGTTATTGATGCAAATGGTTTGCCTCACATTGCAATGCCAATACGCTACTTTTCCAGGACTAGGATTCTTGGATAATTCACTACACTGGCAACTTCTAAGATTAAAGGAGCAGAGACACAATCAGTAATTTGTGAAGTTTATCATTCCCTCTGGAGGAAATTCAGCCCCTAGCAGAGAGCTGGCAGGACACCTCCAGGAGTCAGGAGAGACATTTTGCTGCTTTGAGTCCTCCACATGTCCTTGCTCCAGTCCCGTGCCAGGACTTAATTTCACTTTGTGGACACTGCTGCGATGACAGCATCTGGGGAAACATCATTCCAAAGGGCTGTGCCTAAACTGGCTCTTCCTTTCAAAAGCTCTGCACAGCAAGCATAGCAGGCACAATTCCTGGCAGAGAAGGCAAAATGATGCTGTGTGAATCCATCCAGGCTTACTTGAGCTGTTCTCACCTGCTGTTTAAGAACTTCAAGTTGGGTTCTCATCTCCTCGACGCTGTTCCTGTCACCCTTCCCTGGGGGAGTCCCAACAACAGGTGGGTGCTGCTTTCTCAGCGCATCCAGAAGGGCCTGCAACGTCAAACAGCCAAATTACTCAACAGAGATCCACCACGTGAAAAAGAAAAAATATCCTTTTAAATTATTAGAAAGAGGTTTCCCCTTCACTTGTAGTTGCTTCAATTACAGACACTGGATATAAACCCACTTTATTACAGTAAAGTCTGACTGAAACATTTTTTGCATTAAAAGTAGAGATTTCTTCATGTGAAAAAAAGTAAACCCTCCTGTTTGAGAGGAAGTTGTGTAGTCTCGACAGCTTGTCACTAGAGGGAGTTACAAATACACACAACACTGGTACCTCTTTAACTCTGTTTTACAGTGAAATTCTACCACTGTTCTTCGTAGTTTTGTTTATTTGTAACAGTATTACACAGCTCTCCCTCGGACTGGAACAATCTTTAAATCACTCTTACATCTCTCTGTCTCTAACCACACATTATATCTTATCTTATTTTTCAAATTCTCTATTTTCAAATTCTCTCATAAGATATGAATCCCTAATTTCACCCCTTTCTGAATTCATGCAGATGATCCTCAGCCCTTCCTTTCTGCCCACACTCCATGTGGGATGGAGGGAAGATAATCTGGAAGGGGGAAGAGGCAAAGGGGGAAGAAGTTTTGCCCCCTTAAACCCCCCATTCATACCTTTTTGAGGTACAGCTCAGAATTATGGAGGGGGAAAAAAAAGAAAAATCCAGAAAATTCAATCTTCAAAAGGTTAATGGTAAGATAAATTATTTTTAAATTGCATTTTGGAACAATACTGTGAGACCCTGCCTTATGCTTTCACATGAAAAGAAGAAAAAGTTGTTTGATTTCAGACACTTTTTAATAACTCCAAGTGGCTGAACCTGCAAGAGCAGGGGACTAAAGTTAAAAAGGCACAGAGGGTCCCCTTCCCATCTCATGTGCATTCATGACACGAGATTTGAAGGATGCAAATGCACAGAAAATCAGTAAATTACTGTGGGGAAAGTGTATTATATGAAATTGATGTTTCATTTAAAAGAATGGTGTATATACCCATCTGTCTTATTGTAGCCACATCATAAGACAGCAAAATAAAACATTTAAACAAGTTGTTTAACGAACAAAGCCTTGAATTAAAGTTAGACCGGAGCTTGGAGCAAGTCCTGTCAATGCATTTCAAAAAGAGCTAGAGATCATGGGTTCTGTTAGATTTTTTCTTATGGCAATATGATGTTTTTTGGCTTGACTTTTGCACATCATGGACCTTCAGCTTATTAAAGCACTTATTAAAATTACACAGCAATGGTTACTGCAGTGCATTTCCTCAGGAAGTGTTTGTGGTTCACCATGAAATACAAAATTGTTAGAAAACACCCACTGCTTTATGTGATCTTTTGATTAAACAAAATTACATTTATTACTTTCCCTCAGTTAAAAAAAATATCCCATTTAGGTCTTTAATGACAATTTCCTCAGTGAAACATATATACACATAATACTATAGGTATATATATGTGAGTATGGATATGAACAGCAAGGCAGGACCATGTCTTGTGGGGAGAAACCATTACTCTCAAACACAGAAAATATGTAAAACAACAGTTTTTAAACTGTGGGACATTTCTTTTCAACCACAGTGTTTCGCCAGGTGCACATAGAAGCATCTTTGTGCCATTTCCCGTTTGCTCTGCGGAGGGAGGATGCACAAAGGGCTTGGACATGACATGGAGAGAGGTTTCACAGGAGAAGCCAAATACTCCCAGGATTTTTCTCTGTACCATGCAACCCTGACAAGTGCAGGACGCACAGCTATTTGCTGAATTGAGTTCTTGCTTGTTTCCCCAGCTCCCAAATGATGATCACGAGTTTGTCACCAGGTTGTTCACTCAGGACTGACAAGATGGTATCTGGTAGTGTCACTGCTTGACAACAGAGATCCCAGGAGTAAAGGAATCACGGCTCACTCCTGTTCCTACCTTATTGAGACGATTTATTTCACTCTCATAGTGTTCTTTCTTTCTGGTCATCGAGGCATTCTTCTGCTTCAGGAGCCTGTTCTCTTCCTTCATTTCATGGAGAGCTTCACTAAGGACCTCTGTGTCTTTCTGGGATGCAAAAAAACACAAAGAGATGCTGCAGAAATGCAGATGGAAACATTTTTCAAGAACAATTTTCAGAATAATCTTCTGTCTGACAGATGTGCTGCGTTTTTGTTGTCCCAACCACAGCTGGGAAGGGAGGCAACAGGAAGGCAGATCATTAGGACACCCAGATATGATAAAGTCTGTAGAAATTGTTTTGACCACTCACCATATGATGAGACAGAGACAACATTCCAGACTAAATCCCTGCTCTCCGCAGTTGCACGAAGGCATGGGAATGCTGGCAGCCCAAGCAAATGAAAATCACACAGACAGTTACCCCAGACCTGCATTTCTCTTACGGATGCAGAGAATAAGGCCAGGGCTAAACGCTGGTGGAGTTCCAGCCATTCCCAGGGCCACGCAGCATTAAAGACAAAACCAGATCTCAGTGTCACATAGCCTTAGGGCTTTACCCACTGCATAAGAGAAGGTGTCAGCCTGCTCCAGAATTACCAAGGAACCAAACAAGGCTTAAAAATCCACTTTTTTTTAACCCCATCACAGTTGTTGTTGACTTCATCTTGACCATTCCTAGCGTATATGCCCACGCTGTTCCTCCACAGCAAACTGCCAGGAAGATGTCCCTACTTGCAGTAGGATTTACACATGAGCCTTCTTGCCAAGACAGCTTTATAAGAATTATTAGGGCAGATTTGCCTGACTGTAAATTTTACTCTCTTATTTTAATGCTTTCAGTGTGGCTATTTTCAATTTACAGCGAAGGGAGCTGAGATCCACATCAGACCTTGAAGCAAATGGAATTCTGCAAACTTCCCTCATAGGGTAAGGCATTCCTTGCTATCCCATTTTTGCCAGATTGGTCTCAGAACAAAGCTGTTTAGGCAAATGAAACACAAGGGCCTGTTCCACATACACACACACACACACAAAAAAAATATTCCAAATATTCTTCTGCAGCTGCTTTATGTGAATAAAGAGGTGAGATCCAACAATCACAGGCACAGGACACCACATGAATGGGGTTTTTTCCTGCATAAAAGGCACATCTCCGTGCAGCCAGTCGCAGTTTGGGCTCATCAGAAGCTCATCACTGTGTGCTAATTGAGCCAGTGAAAACCACCCCTGAAAAACTGTTGCTTACACATGAGGAAGCTTTGCTGTGTTCTAAGTTAGCTGGAACATTTCATTTTCTCCAAAACTAGGCAGATTAGCAGGGTATCTCTGAAATAAGTACAGGAACTCATCCAGGAGCTACCTCAAGCTGACAAGCACTTACTGGCTGAGTGTGTAATTTTTAAAGAAATTGCTGATCTAAGGCTGAAGTTTCATGCTGGTTAACCTGTCCCCATAAAAAAAATTTGGACTATATTGTTATTTAGCTCATTATTCATATATGCAGTAAAAAAAATTTAGGAGAGTGTACTACTCATCCTTATTTTTATAAAATGATGGCTATTTTCCCCAGGTATCATATATTAAAAGGCAGGCAGTAATAAGAACAGAAATGTGAACTCTCTCACATTGAATCAACACTCAGAGCAAATTTAGGCAGTGATTCAGCAAGTACATAACAACACAGTTTGCCTTAAAACATGTAAATTGTCCTATGGGTTGGAAATCAAGTATGTGCTTAGCTAAGACTGATTGATAAGCAAGTCAGATGAATGTTCTGCTTACGCAGACATAAGCTAAGAGGGTTGCATTTCTTTTCCTGCAGCAGCTAACTCACATCTTATCTGAGCCTGGAAGTGATGCAATTGCCACTTGTTTCAGGTTGCCACGTGAATAGAGAAGCCCAGCTTCAGCCATCATCACCATCCAGACACTCTCACAAGAGGTCATGGAGTACATGATACCAAGAAGCAGAATGAGAACAGGAAGCACCACTCTGTGGGGCTTGTAAAATGGAGCACAAAGTTCTGTGTCTGTGCCCGTCACCCAGGCTGGTGGTTTTACTGAGGTGGGAGTCCAGCTCAGGGATCTCAGCTTAGATGCCAAAGCCACAAAAGCCAGTGCCCAAGGAGTCCTGAGAGAGCAGCCCAACCACTGTGAGGGTGAGGCGAACACTGCTCTGGAGGAGCTGATCAGCCCAGACACTTCCAGCCCTGATAACGGCACTGACTGTGTTGCTAATATTTGCAGCGAGCTGAGGTAGCCAGCACATGTGGGAGAGTCTGTGTTGTCAATACCAGAACCTGGGGGACTGGAGCTGCATCCATTCCTTCCAGCGTTTCTTGCCAAGCACTTTGTGTAACATCTGCAATGGTGCCCTTCTTCCACTGGAAATAACTGCAGAGTTTTCGTTCACGAGAAATTCACCCTGAGCTGAAGCGTGAGGAGGGAAATCTCTGCAGTGCAGACACCAGCCCGCTCCTTACTCCCACACACACACGCGAATGCTGTGCTGTCTGCCAGTCCTACTGAAATGACTCTGTACCTGGCTCTGTGAGGAGGCAGCTCAGCAGCACTGCCTTGGGTACGGCACTGAGGAGCACCCAGCACCACAGCCTCTCCTCTGGGCTGGGAGACAACCCACGCCCTGCCTCACACCAGGGCAGGGAGATGAGAGGCAGGAGAGACTTCACCACAGAGCACAAAGGGCTGGCACAGTGAAACCTCCTACCTTTTCCTGCAAGAGCCTCTCTCTGCCCAGCGCTCGCCATCTCTCCTCCTCCGGGTGCTGCCGGTGTCTCTCCTGCTGCAGCTCGCTCACTCTCCTCTCCGACACGTCCAGCTTTGCCCTCATCTCTGTCAGCTGAAAGGCAAGGGACAGACCATGCTGGGCTGACTGGGCATTCTGAAAGGCACAGCACCTCCCAGGTGTCTAGCCAGAGGCACAAAACAGTTCCAGATTAAATGAGGAAGAGCCATTTGGATTCCTCTTCTCTTTGGGGAAAAACGAAAATGAACGATCCAGATCTAGTAAAGCTTTCTGGAAAATATTAGAGAGAAAATTTTCCTGATAAGCACATTAAGTCCTTCTATAAACTTCCTTTTCATAGCAGGAAACAACAGATAAGAAGTGTCAGTCAATGAACCAGCTTGGGTTTTGGAGTACCAGGCAAAATTGTACGTGCTCAGCTTCAGTAGGCAGCTGATGATAATGTCTGCAGCAGCGATGCCACACAGCCATAAGCAAGGAAAAAAAGCTGTATCAATTGGATCTTGAAGGGGGGAAAAAAAGAAAATAAAAATATTTATTTATTTACAATTAATTTTGAAAGTCTCTGCTTAGAGAGGGCAAGAATTTACCAGGGAGCTCCTAGGCTTGACAAGAGATGGGACAGGAACTAACAGATACGTGATGATGTGGATCAGGGGCTGGGCACTGCAGGCTGATTTTCAGTTAATTGCACTCTCAATTATGTGCAATTTTAATTAGCGTGTGGAAGGCATGAAGATCTCTACTGTCATGTCCACACTGGTCCCTACTATTTTAGGGAGACCCTGGTTCTCTGGTTAGTTTGTCCTACTGAAGACTGACACATATCAGCTTCACTTTTATGTGATGGAGCTTTTTTAATTTATGAGCTGAAGACAAAGTAAGATATTTACCATGGCTATGGCTGGCTGGTATTTAAACACAGACTTAACTGTCAGCAGGTGGCACACATATTCCAACAGAAGTTGTCAGCATTGTTACCTGCTTTTCATAGAGCTGTTTCATGCTTCTAAATTGATGATCCCATTGCTTGTTCACCTCCAGAAGCTGTAATTACCAGGAAGGCACAGTAAATAACCCTTATTTCAACAATTCCAGAAAAATCAAAAACAGACTGGCATTCTAATCCTCTGTCAATGAGTGTTCCCAACCTCCTCATCATCTGGCCAGTTCATTTATTTCAGAAGAAGCCAGTTTAAGGTTTGGCAAGCCTTGCAGCCCATCTGCCAGTGCTTTGGTATTTCAGTTAAAGCACATGAACATTCAGGAAGCAACACTCAGGAAACATGCAAATACACGATAAGCCACAGGTGGATCATTTGCAACACTGCATAAATCCCAAGCTGCAACTCCTAAATGGCCAAGGACCTTGCTGCTGGTTTGCTACAAGTCCCATAAACATATTTCCTATTAGAAGGTCTTTGACTTCAAACAAAGGAACTGAAGACTCCTACTGCCTGGAATACTACTGGGTGCAAGCCCTGCTTGCTGTTCCTTGGCCTTTACAACAGTGATTATTAATAAAATTTGCCTTTTGTGCTAAATAAACCTCTGCTCTTCCAGACTCACAGCCACGGTACAAACAGTCATCATTTGGTTAAGGTGTATTTAAGGTTACCTCTCGTCTCTGTCTTTCCAGCGCGAGGATCTGTTGCTCCAGAGAATTGGATGATGAAGGTTTCTTTTTGATCAGTAACGTGGGCCTTGACTGGGGAAAAGGAATGTTCAAAAATTAACACTTCTGGCCTGTTTTCTTCAAGATTATCATGTAAAGCTCCCTTCCACCCCGACAGGTGCACATAAGGAAACTGAAACAAACATTTTCTTACACCGAATTTGTATCTGAGTACCTTCACACCTGCTGACAGCTGATTCTGGAGCGTACATCTGCTTTAACCCTGCTCAGGCTGTGTTTTAATTGAAGCATTATGCAAATAGCCACTGAAATAACCAAAATTATATCTATGTGTACCATCTGAGACACAGAACACAAAATAGGATTTTAATTATCTTGCAGATGGTAACACAAACAAGTAGTACAAGCCACAAAAGTTGAGCATGACTTGAAGTGGGCTGAAGTAATTCCCTTCATTTACAAGAGCTAGAATAATTAGTAGGATTGCCCCTTGAAAGTGCTTGCAGGCCCAAGGTAATAAACTTTAGCACAATGGGCTCTAAACAAGCAATACAGAAAACAAATAGGCCATTTGGAGAAAACAGAAAATCAATCTGTAATTGTTCCATTTTTTTAAAGTGTGGAGTTTTATGCACACAGGACAACAGCAGCAAGACCCTCATTTTTATAATGGCAGAGTTGTAGATCATAATTTCCACGAAGTTTCTATGGATTGTCATGAAAACAAACATGTGATCTATTAGAGAGCTGCTCTGGAAAAAAAGAGACATTCTCATAAAAGTAGAACATACTATGTTCAGATACATGCTCAGGGATTTTTGTTTCTCTCCCTAAATTCTCAACCAATATATGAAAAACTGAAATAATGGTGTGAGCACTACTGAGGTCTGCAATAAATTTTATTTAGATAGAGGATTTTATGCTGAATACCAGTGAAGATCAAAGAACAGTTTTGCTGTGTCTTTTCAAAGGCAAAAACCCCAGCCACATATTTGCCCCATGGCCAGTCCCGCTGGACTCTAATGTGGAGCCCTTGACTTCCAAGCCAGAAAACACTTACTCCCTCTTCTTGTAGTTCACAGACAAGTTTAATTTAGAGTATCTGAGGCAATACCTGGCAGCTAATGGAGTTATTCACATGCTGAATTTCTTTCAGCATCTGGGCCTTAGGCATATATTGAAGTGCATATTTAAGAGTATTAAATATTATGTCCTATTAAGGTGAATAGGACAACTCATAAATCTAAAATCTATACATACACTTGGCACCAACTGGCCCAAATACTGCTCACAGAAGTTGTGGGGTCACTCCAATGAACCACTTTGTACCCTCTGTGTAATTTTTGGAGGGTAAAAAACCCCATTAGGAAAGGGTTTCTTTCTAAGAATGCCGTCTGCAAAAATATTTCTAACATTTCCTTCCACTCTTACATAGTTTGAATCATTCAGAAAAATCTATTAGAACACAAAGATGAGCCCAGAATTGTCAATCTACAAAGCTTCTGTTAATCAGAAAACACTTCAACACAGTCACTTACTTCCAGTGGTTCTGCTGGGGCTTCCATGTCACTCCCACCTGCCCAGGTGCATCCAAGCCGGCCTGGAGCGTTTCCTTCGCTGTGGGTCTTTGGAAGAAGAAGAGCAATGAAACAGAGATTTTATCTTGGCTAAAGGAGCAGGAGAATTGCTCTAAGACCCAGAAGTGCTGCCTGTGGAAGCAGCCAAGGTCCAGAAAGAAGTGGTGGAATTCTGATTTTAACCTTTTCCTCCTTCCTGGCTGGGGCTTCCCAGAAAGGATGAAGCACAGTGCCTATGACTAATGTGCCAGGCAAGGCAGCTCTCTGCTTTGAGTGCATGGAAATCACAATTGTCTGGCCAGTTCACCCCAGAGAGGAAGTTGCATGTGTAAGGGAAGGACGGGTATTTGCTTTTTCAGTAAGAAAGAGGACAGGCTTTTCGATCCCTGCTTCCAGTTATAAAACAGGACTCAAGTAATTACAACAATTATTAAGTCACACTAAGAGTGAACTATGAGAACAGAAAAATGAGTGGGTCATGCTTATAAAGGAGCAATAACAATGTCTGTTAACAGCTACGGGGCAGAGTGCCCCCATACAAAAACCCCCGAGATGTTTAGGGGAAAACCAAAATTGGAAAATTGATTTGCTTCCCTGAAGAAAAGCTGCACAAAGATGAAGAATGACAGATATTTTATTTGCATTTCTGCTCCTTGCCTTACCTGGGCACAGACCCAGCTTCAAGCTACCCAAGGCTTGAGTACTCAACACTCCAAACCCTTAATTCCCCACTTGGAGGAAGATGTTAACTTTACCAAGTTAAACTCACAGGAAAGGTTAACAAAGGCTTGCATAGACTTCATGTACAAAGTCAGAGTGAAACAGAAAAGTGCAAAGTGTTCTCGTCTTCAGCCTTGGAATTCTGAATAATAATGGATTTCAGAAGGAAACACAAAAGAAAAATCCTGCTCCTTATTGTGGAAAGATCTCTGGGTCCATGGCTTTTGCAGTGGCAGCAGAGGTCGCTTATTTCACTTTCAAGGAATGAAATGGAAGCTAGCCTGTGAAATTTGACATAAAATAATAGAAACTCTTTCAATTTCCAAAGGAGGATTTAGACAATGTGAAATGCTGGGATTTTGCACCCACATTCCAGATCTCCGGTTCACAAAGTGTGACTAAGCAACTCCTCCTTTGCAAAATACAAACCCCAATTTGGAAGAAAGCTACTATTTTATATTTGCGTATGAAATACATCCTGCTACCCTGATGGTTTTCTTTTTTTCCTCCTAGTTTATGGAGCAGCTGGAAAACTTGTGGTGTATCAAGAGAGAGATTAAAAAACAAAGGTTATTTTAATGAAGACATTTCAGATTCCCCATAGGAGTCATCCTACTCATCAAAAATGAGAAGAATTCCACCTGTACCTATATCAAAGCTAGTCTTTGAGCATATCAGGTACAGTATTGAAGACTATAAACTCGTGCAAGGAGTCTGATGGAGCAGCTCTGAGCATCTGATTAATAAAAATACAATCACAAACCTTCCACATTGCACACCCACTCTCGAGGGCAATGTCTGGGAAGCCCAGACAGCATCCCCACCCCAGCTCCCACTCTCTCCAGTCTCATCCCCACTCCACCAGCACCTAAGCTCTGGGAGAAAGCTCAGGCTGAGCAGCTGCATTTTATGGTGTGGCCTGCACAGGTAAAGCAGCCCCAGTTTCTGGTTTCCTCACAAGAGCACGCTGGGATGTGGTGAGTGAGGTGCTGAGCGGTCCCCACAGTGGGGACACAAGAGCAAACCCAGGGCACGGCCCTGCCCATGAATCACAGCTCCCACCTGAGAGATATTCATGCTCAAATTACTTTGAAGAGAGGATGAGGCTGAGACCTTGGTTGATACTGTAATTTAGGTCACAACAGTTTCCTGGAAAGCTACGCCGACATTAGGACACCAAGTCCTTTCTTGGTGATTTCTTCAGGACTGCAATAATGACTACTGAAAGTGAATGATTTTATACAAAATATGACAGAATAAAACTAACACTAAAGTACTTTTCAGTGCCTGTCTCATCCAGATTAGCATTCATATAGATAACTGATTGCCATGTAAGAATGGATTGGAGAGAGAAGAGTATCTCTGAAATCCGTATGAATAGAAGAAATGCCAGTGAGTAGGGAACAAAACTCAGAGGTGGAGGTATTCTTCCAGCAAAAACTGGGAAAGGTTGAAGCAAAATCATTGCCTGTCTCTGTGAAAACAGCTAATAGCAGTGAAAAGAAAGACAAGGAGATGACAACATTCATTTTCATTGATATTGCAGAGATAAAGACACTACATTTGTTGATGTTTACTTCTATACTATCAAGAAAAATTCAGTTGTACAACGGTGGTTCAGAAACCTGAGATATACAGAAATCCTTAAAAGAAGGACTCTTGGAGAACTGTCAGAATTCCAAAAACCCCACAAATATTTTAAAGCATTTGTACTTGGCTTGAAGCTATTGAACCAAAGACACAGTTTTAAATTGCTTGGCAAATTCCAGTTGACGACCAGATTGTAAACACAGTTGCAAACCTAAAAAATCTGCCAGGTATGGAAAAAGCTTCTCAGGAAGAAAATGGGAGGATTTGCTGCCCCTCAGATTCCCTAAGATAACTCCCAAGTGGCAGCATACAACAGCTTAGAAGCCTTTTCTTAATTTCTATTTTATTTCTATGATACTCTGTAATTTCTATTAGTAGCCATTTTGGGGAGTTTTTTAACATCCTGTTTAAAAATGAGAAATATTTTAGTTTGTATTCTAGGAAGACCTGAGCTTCCTGAGCATAAAAGCCTTCTGGGCATCTTTGGGAAGCTTGCAGTGGGAGAAAAATCAAAGCCTTGGAGCTTTGGTCGGCACTGAATCCTCTCTCAAGCCTCGGCACCACAAGAAGATAAAAGTTCTCATTTTCAGAGTGCTGGATCTTAATTCTGGGAACAACTTGTGTCATGGTATTACAAAATATCACTCATGAATTCAGATAATGAAAACCATTTCTCACTTCTGAAAATTCTGTCTGTTCAGTAACAGCAGTGAAACCAAGAACCATAAAAAGGCTCGATGCAAGCAAAGTGAAGCTTTACTTCATGATAACAAAAGGGTGCAAAATGACAAAGTCATCTTTTTCTTTTTCTCTAGCTGATCATGCATCTGCTGTGAGGTTCGTTGAAGATTTTTTTCAAATTTATTTTTATTGTTCAATTGTAGACTTGAAGAAGCTATATTAACTCTGAGATTACTTGGGTTAAAATTTGGTGGCTTTGGGGGAGCCTTCACTTTGCTTATGTTTCAGTTGAGCTTTGCTTTTGGCTTTTTTGCTGAAGCTGTTGTTATGCCAGCAGTGCTTGCCACAATATCCATTGCACCCTTTTTCCCATTCTGAGGCATGTGGTGAAATGTCCAAAAATGAGAGATTTTAGCTGAAGGATAGAATTGGCTCTTGAACCAGAAGAAGAATCTGCCTGTTCCTGCCTTCACCTGGCCCCTGTGCCTCACCGGAGAGGAGTGCTGGAGAGGGATTTTCCCTTCAGCAAGTGTGTCAGCCTCAGCCTTGTGTGCTGCTCAGTTATGTGCTCCCTCTGACAGAAAAATAGGTGCAGATGCAAATTTGTGTCTTAATATGTGGGAACTGGATAAAATTAGAGCAAGACGTGGTTTCAGGGTTAGTCAAACATAGCACAGGTTCCTGCTTCAGGATTTCCTTTATCCACTAATTGTAAGGGCATGGCCTCCCAAGTATCCGTGCATTTGCAAACTCAGTCAGGCCTGATGATGAAAATCCAAGTTTAACGAGAAAATAATTGGATGATAATTTGTAAATTTAAAAAATGCAAATCTATTCCCTTTCCTGGAATGGAGAATGCGGCATCCGGGCAAGCTGTAACTGGAGGAATCACAGGTTGAAGGATGTGCTGAGAAGTTCATTCTGCAGACCTGTATTTTCTCTCTCTCAAATATTTGCATTTAAAACCACACTAATATAATAAATTTTTATGGAAAAACAATCCTGGCGAAAAGGGGAATTTGTTTACAGACATTTACAGATTAATCTCGAATTTAAGGTCAGATGGAAATGGCATTCTGCAGAGTGCAATTTGTACCCTTCACTCCAGAAAAAAAAGTTACAGAATGAAAATGACCTGCTGGCTCTGACAAATAACTTCCTGATGAATGATTGACCCTAAAGGGAAGGGTACACTCTTATTTCATTATTAACTTTTCCCTAACTCCTAACTATATAATTTGCCCCTCATGTTAAGTCCAAACCAGAATAATTTCACGAACTGATCTTTTCTGCTGTGGGGGGTTTTTTAATATTGTTTCATAACCTTCACAACGTCTAGTAGATGTTAAAAATATTACTTCCTTTCCCAAAACACACAATCCAAGACATGTACTCCTTGCACCTTACACTGAGGTTGTTCAAGGTCATCAGGACTGTCAAGCTGTCACTCACTTGAAACCCAGCTCAATAACCAGCCAAGTGAAAAGTTGCTTGACTTAAAAGTATAAATAAAAAATACCCACCATTGTCTAGAGCAGAAATATCATAAACTGTCCCACTTTAAGCTCTGAAAAACCACACACAGACACCTTTCACAGGCAAGAAGTGCTATAAATGCAAAGAGCATAGAAACACCACAGATTAAATACTGCCACGGTCTCCTGTGTGAAGCACTGCAGCACCCCACAGAGAGGGTCCAGGTAAGCACATCCTTTCTGGTTCTTCCTCCCCATATTCCCCAAATCCTTTCCTGTGTCTCCTTCTGCTGGAGGGAAACTAACATGGGGAAGCCGGTGTCTCCATGGATCGTTTGTGGTTTGTAATTTCAAAGCTTGGTCCTGCGCGGGCTTTTGTTTCACCGGGCTTATTTCTCTCCTGCCCCCGGGAATCCCCATCCCTCCCTGTGGCTTCTCTCTCACCGTTTCTAATCCCACTGGTCTGACCCTGTGGCGTCTCCTTAGGCTCGGCTCAGCCTCCTGCCCCGAGGTCATGAGTCATTCTGGAGATGGCGGTTTACATGTGAAAGGAGCTGCGTGTAATTTCGGATTTACATGTGAAAGGAGCTGAGTGTAATTTCGGATTTACATGTGAAAGGAGCTGCGTGTAATTTCGGATTTCGTAGAAGAGACTCATCTCCCTTTTACCTCCTCACCGATTTCCTGCATCATGCCTCGGGGTGCAGCCTTCAGAGGTTTCCTTTCCCCATCCCTCACACAGGTAAACGTGTCATCCCTGGCAGGTGGATGGCATTCACGACTTAATCACTGCTCTCCCCCTTCCTGTTCCCAGTTCGTGGAAAACAGGCAAATTCCTTCTATTCTCGCTATCTCAGGGGAGAGGAGTGAAACTGAGAGGGAAACCCAGAACAAGTTTCTGTCAGGCTTGTTAACCACTGCTTCACTGCAGGCAAAGACAACTGCCTTAGCAGGTGGCTTACAATTTTCTGTTTGCAATACCACAGAAGTGTGGGTTTGAATCAGCATCATTTTCCTTCTCCTCTCTTCCTATTAATCTAAAAGCCTTTCTGACACTTCCACAGGTCTTTGTGTCCCACACTTCTGCTCATTCCCAGTTAAATCAGAACTCCCAAGTGCAACAAAACCAAGTGTTTTGGGGGTTGCATAGTCTCGAGGATCTGTGTTATCCAAAAGGCACATCTGGCTACAGGGTTTGACACTCAGGATAACCAGTGGGTTTAGCTGACCTTTTAAAGCACTATAAAATGTACCTTCTCCGTCACTCTTCCTCATAACAGAAAGCAGCTATATGAGGAAAAAAAAATGTGTAGCAAGTTGATTGCATCATTTCAGAAATCCTAAAGTTTCATGCACAGTCAAGTCCCCCAGAGAACATCCCCTGAGCGTTCTTTCCTGGCAGATAAGCATTGCAAAAGCACACTGCGATTACCTTAAGGGAACACGGAGTTCTCTGAGGGCTCAGCCTCTCTTGGGCAAGAGGTTTGGGGTCCTCACGCGATTCGAAAGTGCTGCTCTTCCCTATCAGGTTCCTTATTTCAACATCCAGCTCTTTACTTTCACACCTGCTTAGGAAGAAAAAACCACGTTAAACTTCACACCAGAACCCGACGCTCTCTTCTGAATGTGAGAATGCAGACAGCAGAGCTGGTCCTGCACCAGCCTCCCACTCTCTCCCTTCCTGATAACCCAGAGAGCACCAGAGCACTGACACACAGGCTCTAAGTGCTTTGTGGCAGAAACTCATTTAAAACACTTACACAAGCAGTCTTTATGAATTTTACTACAAAATCCAAACCGACCCTTTTGGGGATTATATGAAGACTGCCATGTGCCCTCAACCTCACTCACTCACACGGAGTTTCAAGAGTTTTAAATTCAACTTCAGCAAAAATGCAATCACAATAGTTGAGTAAGTTTAGAACTGCAAAACTAGATCCTCAGTTCACAACACCTTTAGATGGCACATTTAGTTTTCTCTAACACTTTGTAATAGACACCTGACCTGGCATTTTCAATACTTTTTTTCCTTAAAAGTTCCTTTTAAAAATATTCATACCTTGTAAAAAATTGGTCTGTTTGGAACATTTAAAATTATATTTGTTTGGAGGGAAAATTATTTTCTTTCAGTCTCTCTGCTAAAGACATATAGGGCTTGGGTGCACGTAAGGGCTTGTTGCAAATCCACAGAACTAACTTGCAACTAGGGCTGATTCACTTGATACACAGTAATGGTGGAATGTGACTTCCAGATAATTAACTGAGGCATAATTAACACAACCCTCTAAATCTCCTAGCTCAACCCAAGTTATCAAGAAAGATTCATCTCTTGCAAACTCAGACTTTCATTGCCTAATCAACTTAAACCAATTCTAAACATAAAGTAATGCGTGACCAGAAAGCAAACTGCAAGGCTCAAAAATATCACCAACCTGTTATAGCACAATTACTTCTTGATCGAGGCAGAAAATACGAAATTCTTTATTTGAACCACCAGAAAAACTGAAAGCAGTAGGAGTTTATCAATCATATTTCCTGAAGTTTAAACAGGCAATCCTCAGGGATTGCACTGCAGGTTCTGAAGAAACTCTTGAAGCAAAAACGATAAAATTACCCAATGAACAAACCCATTTATCTTAATAATAAGTGTAAATAAGTGTGGTGAATTTCAGGATGATAGAATGATTCATTTAAATGCTCCATATTTAAAACACAGAGACTGTAACAGAAATGTATTTCCACTGAGCATGGATACAAAATAATTTCCAAGAGGAAACAAAATACCAACAGTAGTAGAAAAGGACTAGTAAAATTCTAGAGTTTTGTTGGTTTTTGCACATTTTCATGACCTCCACGGCGGTGCAGGAGGCTGCAGCTGCCCTGAGGGCTGGTGGCACTTTGCAGAGCCTCGGCTGTGTGTGGGTGGCAGGTGAGCCCCAGCAGCAGCACTGGCACCTCGCGGCAGCTCCCGGAGAAACTGCAGAAGGAGAGCAGCGAACCTTGCGAAAGGAATCCAGCCTTTCTCTGCCTCGCTAAATGTTGCAAAATCCTGGATAAGCCAGGCCAAGCGGCACTTTTTCTACGCAATTCCGGGCCGAGGTTCCCGGACCTCAGGCAGCAGAAGCAGAGCAAGCACTCTGCGCTCTCCAGTGCACTTCCCTGAAAAACAGCACCTTCGGCCCATCTGGGCTCCAGTTCCTGCCGCTGTCTGAGACTGCCTTGTGTAACTGAGGTGCACAAACCCTGTGCAGAGCCCTCGCTGCTTCTGAGGCTGCTCAGAAGGACCTGAAAAGCCACAGCACGGAAGCCGCCGCTCGCTGCTGCAATCTACCACCCCCAGCTGCCAGCACAAACCACTCACGGCTCGGTCAAAGCAACCAGTGCTTCTTAAACTCTTTCAAGCCAAACAAAGCAGTTTAGCCTGAGGAAAAAAGCCCTCCGAATAAAGGAGAGATGTCTAGGTGCAGCCCCGGGGACGGTAAGAGGTGAGCAGCAGGCTGGCAGGAGCGCAGCAGCGAGTGTTCAGGCGGGCTGCGCTCAGCTCTGCTGCTGGGTCAGCCGCAGCAAGCGGAGATGTGTGACCGCAGCCTCCTGAGGCCAGAGCTTGAGCCGAGCTCAGAAATACCCCATAAACGGGGGGGTTGGCTTTAAATGTTTCTTTTCAGCCAGGAAGTGTTCATTCCTCTGCTCTGCCCGCCACGGTTTGATGCTGTGGCTGTAAATGATGTTCACCTCTGGCTGCTCCTACCCTGTCTCTCTGCATTTTCCTTTCTGGACTTACCTGCGCAAGAACAGGACCCAGCTGTGCCTGGGTAAAAGAAAGGGAACTACAAAAGGCTCAGATCTCCACAAATCAATTTCTGCTCTGTAATATCCACGTGTTTGAAGATTATCGTGAAAGTCAGGAAGCTACTTCACTTTTAGACTGAGAAACTACTACTGCACTTACCTGTATTTTATTATCAGCCACTTTGATAATCAGAAGGATACATTTATGGTGAGGCAGAACATTAATCCTATCTGGTGTGTAGATCTGATTTAGGATCTGGACTTTCAGAGCACAGAGATGCTCTGAGTGCCTGAATACATCAAGTGAATCACTATTAGGAACAACCCCAGGCCAAGACAATCCTGATTACCAGAGCTTCCCCCAGAGAGCTCTAGAGGGCACACAGCATTCAGATTCTGCACGGAACAATTTTCAAAACTGCTTTTGCTTTCCTGGAGCTCACAGATACACCTCTGTACCCTTGAAACTCTGCAGAAAATATTAAAAGCATTTTTCTGTGGTCATACAGGACAAAGTACATTGCTTCTATGTGCCAAAGCTTTCTAAAGTATACGAAGATATAAAAACTACACATGGCAAGCTGTGGTTACTGCAGGAGACCACAGAAGATTTGAATATTAACTCTTCTTTGTGAACTTTGTTAGCTTCTAAATTTTCTCCTTTTTCATTAATAATTAGGACATTTTAAACAGAGGCAGAAGGTACAGATGTAATGAAGGAAGCTGGTCTCCCAGCACAACTGTTAAAAGCTTGCAGGGAAAGAAGAGAGCTCAACCTTCCTCACAAATTCCATGTCATAGCTGAAAAGCCATGTCCTCCAAGAATAAAAAATTAGGCCTGTTCCCTTTGGTGTGCAAGTTGTCATATCCATGCAGAACTTCACCGTGCACCCCACTCAAGGTGTTTTCATTTCTCCCATGTGTTCAATTTGCTGCCTTTAAAACGGTTTTCACTTCTTGTTCCATGGTACATCTTTGCACCATTCAATTTCTAGGCTCCACTGGCCTATCTGTTTATAAGTATTGATATTATTTATAATATTGTAAAATGTATCATCTAAGTAATGTTTATTATTTTTTTATAAATGGTTGTATACTTTTCACAGCAATTCCATTTTTAAGCTGAGAGCCAGAGCATGATCAGCCCCACACTTTGGGCTCGAGCAGCATAGACTGAAAGCTGAGAAACAGAAGTTTCTCATATAAGCAGGTACAAGCTCCGTAAGAGTCCCAGTTTTTCATCTCTTGGCTCTCCCTGTTTTTTCACTGGAAACTGGCATTTTTCCTTACTCATAGCAGTTACATGGCAACAATGGACATACCTACAACATGTCCCAAAGCATTTATTGCACAATATTAATACCAAAGCCATACAATTCTATTTGAAATATTAATTTCGAGGCTGGAGTGCCAGGGTCATTGTCTTGTGATTGGTGAAAGCACAAATACACACCATAAACAATTGTGAAGAAAGGCATTAAGCCAGGATTTACAGCCAGACGCCAGCACCACGGAGTCATATTCTGATGGGAAATGAATTCCAGAGTCTAAAGGTAAAACACGTGCTTCATCCCCTTGGGTGGGCATTTGGGATGTAGGATTCTTGCTTGGCTAAGCCTAGGGAGTAAATTCGTGGAAAGAAAGAAATTTCTGCATTTGAATTAGGGAGAATGAACTGGTCAGATAAATTAAAAAATGTGGCAAATTTCAAGACAAATTGTTTCAGCTAATATTTCCCCTATTTATGATAATAGACTTCATTTCAGAAAAAGGCCTGTAGGATAAAGGGGAGAATCAGATTGAATTAGAGAATATTTCATCTAACTTGTACTAGAAATAGACTTGAAAAAGGAATAAAATTAGGGATATAATTCTTTAAAATGACAGTTTATCTGTAGAACGAGCCTATTCTCTTCTGTTCCACGTGATTTTACAGGATTTTTCCTCTCTTTCAATTCAGTTTTGTAGAATTCTTACAAGTTTTCTTCACACAAATACACGGGGATTTTTATATTAAAATCTTATCCGGTTAAAACTAAACAGTAACAAAGAATTTCCAGTCCAACAAGCAATAAGAAGAATAAAATTTTGCCAAGAAGACAGAAAGACTTTTGTTACAGAAAACAAATTTTGCAGCCCCATAAGCTCTTACAAGTTGAGCAGACTCTGAGCTGATAGGGAATAGCTCCCCAAGGACCAGTGGTGTTATTCCAGGACTCAACACTCCACTCCAAGTTTAGGCTTGGAATTTGAGCCAGAATTCTTGAAACTGAGCTCCTCTGGTTCCATGTGCCACCTCACATGTACCACCATAAAAAATAGTTTATTGGGTACAAAGCATACTGTGCTGGGACAAACACAAAAAGAACACCTGCGTTGCATGACTATGAGGACGGACTTAAAAAGAGAGATTAAAACAAAAAAGCAACACATTATTTCAAATTGTTTCTAGCTTAATATTTTAACCTGAGTTTCACCCCAAAAAATTCACCCAGTATTTCAAGGGCATAGCTGGAGAGTCAGCCAAGCAGCAGCTGAGATCTACGTGGCAGAACTGCACTGTCTTCAGAGTGAGATATCCCACAGGTAAGCATGGGGTGAGGAATAATCTCACCCCAGTGCCAAGAGGAGAGTTCCATAAGATGTGTGACAGGGGTTAAAACATGCATTGTGACCATAGCAGAGAAACCACTTAAAACTTTCCCTCAAATCTGATGTAGCCAAAACATCTGCCTCTCACCCCATAAACGTCCCTACACTTCTGTTCCCTTTACGACAAAGGAATGGGGCTTTTAAGGCACATTTAATAGCCAGCAGCTGTCGGGCTGTCAAATGCCACATCTGGAGAAGCTGTGTGCTGTTAATGTGAGCAGAAACAATTATTCTTTAATACTTTTGCTTAATTTCAAGAATTACACAAATGACAACAAAAGAGGGGCATGTTCTTAATGGAAACACATCTGGTTTCTCTGAAAATAAGCCATAAAAAAACCCAAAAATTAAAAAAGGCCCAGTGATTAAGTGAAGCTGCACCTATGATCCATCCCAAGCCAGTGAGGAGAAGGAAAGCCACTGATACACAGGCACTCAGTGTTTCTCAGTGTTTACTCCCCTCAGGAAATCTGCAACATGCAAGAAGCCCATGGCTAGTTGGTTTGCATTAAATGACATGTTACTTCTCACGTGGTGCTGCATCCATGTGCTTGGATGTTCCTGTCCCTTGGGAAGTGTCCATGTTGCTGCCTCGCTCCTGTACCCTATGCAGCTTGTACATCAGGAAAACAGCGCAATTCCCCTTTCACTTGGATCTTCTACTTCATCATACTACCAAGACATCGAATGTCTTCCTGATGGGCAGCTTTTGGGCTGTGTTCAAACCTCAGGAAAGCCAATTAAATTATTTCCACCAACTTCCTCAGGCTTCCAATGAGCTGTGAGTTGCAGACAACTGTCTCCCTGGAGAGGCAGAAAGTCGGGCACTGTCACCCAGACTCAGCCCCCAGGCCTCATGTAGCTGCGTGTGGATCACCAGGGGAAAGGGAATTGATTTTTGCCATGAAAACCAATCAGCTGGAAAGCTTGGCCAAGCAGAGCCACCAAGCAGCACGTGCTCTCTGAGCAGATGCGTTCGCCCAATGAAAGGCACGCATGCAGAAAGCTGTGGGGAGGTGGCAGAAAACTGCTGAAAGAACTGAAAGCTAAGAGTTAAAAGGACAAGAAGGGAGGCAGATCTAGATGTTTTCAAGTGCTCGTTCTTTTTCTATGAAGCTCAAGGTCTAGAGAAGCCTCTGCCCCTCTCAGGGCACTTTCCTGGCCTCAGTAAATGCCTTTTTGGAATGGTGTCCCTCCCATGGCCCTTCCTGGATTGGCTGCTTGCCCTACAGATACAGCTGGAGCCCCATGAGTCCTTTCACATCTTAGATGTGCTTGTTTCTTTGGAGAGCTGTGGCTCTGAGGCAGTGCAGTTGCACAGCTGACATTTTTAACTGGTCCTTCACACCACTGCTCTCTTTTCCAGTCAGGCACCACCACAAACTGCCCATTCTGCCTCCTACTTCAGCGTGGGCCAGGATGAGGATGCTCCAGCAACGCCCTGCTGACCTGGGCTCACAGCTGGGCTGAAGCTTTGGAGGGAAACAAGCCCGTGATTCATCTGAGTCCGTGTCTCCCACACAGAGCTGAGGCATTTCCAGTGATCCATGAACAGCACAAGCAGAACAGACAGATGAAAACCGTTTGGAAATGCAGCCAGGAAATGCAACACACAGTAGCTGACAGGGGACAATCAGCTCTCTTAAGTCAGGCCAGCTCCTTGCCTGTGGTGGCTGCCAGGCAGCCCCAGCTGAAAGGCAGAGGACACTCACTGCACTATATTTAATACTCTCAGTATTATCAGTAGAACTAATACTGCCTTGTGAAACTGGAGGTGCCCAAAAATTTAAAAAAGAAAAAGGAGTTTTTCCATGTAACATTAAGATAGTCAATACCTTTCCATCTCAAAACACTGATGCAGGCACGGTTCCATGCAATCCTCTGCTTCTTTCTTCTTCATTTTGAGCTCCTCACAGTGAATCTATTAGGAACAGGGAAAACAAAACGAGTTTTTAAGGAGAAGTAAAAAAAATCAACAATCTAAGAAGAAAAAGTTAAGTATTATATACCCAATTATAATAAGAAGAGATTACAGTGTTTTGTATTGCTATTTTATTCTTCCTAAACTATAGATGGTTAACATGCAAGCCAGGAATCTACTTCCTCCTTCCCAGCACCATGCTCTCTGAAGTCCACCACTGTGTCAGGGACAGTTTTGCAAGGGCAGGAGCAACAACAATCTCTGGCTGTAGAGGCAAAAATCTACCCAAGGAACAAAGCTGCCAGCAGTCACAAAAACATCAGAAGGGTGGCAAAAAGGGCTTTTATTAATCATCCTAAAACAATCAATTATCTTTCATACTCCAGAATTCAAACAAGTCCTCACATTGTCCAAAAAACTCCTATGCTTCATGGAAACGTCCAGTAAAACTACTGCTCCAGAATTAAGAGAATTTGAGTAATGACTCTGATCTAAATGACTTGGAGAGAAAAGGAGCCATGTGTAAGTTATTGAGCACGAGGGTGTTGTTCAAGCACTCTAGAAGCTCCTACACAAGCTTCCCTCTGGTCAGGCCAGTTACTCTCCAGCACTGCATTTCCAAAGAGAAGATGAGAAAAAACCCCCAAACCAAACCACATGAAGATAACCTCTTGAAACAGAAGGGTTTGGATTAAAACTCCCAAACATGAAAAAAGCAAGCACCACCTCTCCACCTCAAGTGGGAGAAGAGATGGTACGAAGGGTAAGACAACATCACCTCATCCAGAGGAGTCATGCTGCTCCTGTGCTGCAGGCTGAGGACAGCCCTGGGTATGTGTCCTCAGACACCTCGAGTTCATCAGAAAAGGAGCCCAGAAGCCTTATTCTTCCCTTTGGATCAAACAATGTCATTATGATAGCTGCTAGAACAGAAAATTGATAGGTTTCATAAAACCTATCTTAAGGACAGCAAGGTGACCACTGAAATAAAGTGGGGAGCCATCCACGGCTAAACCTGCTATTTATCAGCAAATAAGTTTTCAATTACAAGCCACTCTCCTTATTGGTAACATCGACTTAATGTGAAACCACAGCTGAACATTTTATAGAAACCATGCTGCTTCATCTATGTGCAGGGCAGAAATTTAAAATGAAAGGTTGCCAGCAGAAGATCTGAGGTGTTTGGCATCCCTCCCCCTTCTTAATTCCAATTCCTGCAGGCTTTTCACACATTCTAAATGCATCTGGTAATCACTAATTACAAGGATCCTATTAAGAAAAAAAAAAAGTCAATTCAGTTTCATGTGAAACTTGATTCCAGCTTGTCTGAGTTTTATGAGTGTCTGTTTAATCATAACAGAATCACGCTGAAGTATGGAAAGCTGCATTCGATTGATTTCAATGGGATCTGCAGACACTGGGGACTAATGAGGATTAAGCTTTATTTTGGAGTGCCTAAACTTGGCCAGCAGGTGTCTGACTTAAAAACATCAAATTTGAAAAATATTGACCTGGAACGAACACTCTCTACCACCACTGAAACAACAAAAAATAAAGCAAAATGACTTAAGGAAATCAGAATTTAAAAAAAAAATCAAACCAACCCAGAAAACCACAGAATTCAGACTGCTAATCCAGCCCAAATTCGTCCCACTGAGCTTTGACATTTCACCAGTTTCAGATGTATCTGCCAAGCTGGGCACAGTACTGCAGCCCACGTTGAAGGGACGCAGGGTAAATGTTACTGAAAATATGACACCCATGTCGGTAAGAGCCACATAAAGAAGCAAGCAGCGTTCTGAAAAACTGGAAAGGAAAAAAGCAGTGAAGAACAAAGGAAAATATATTTATTTAGCTATTAGATGTGTTCTTGCCTGGCTCTGCAGTGTGAGCCAGATTTGGGGGCCCTGCTGGGGAGCTCTCTGGGGCTGCAGAGTGGGCGCTCCGGGTTTTCCGTGTCCCTGCTCTGCCAGGCCAGGGAAACACAGCAAAAGCTGCTCAAGCTGACAAAGTCCCACATCCCTGCGTGGCCCAGCTGCACAGCCAGGCAGCGTAAACGTGCAGCTCTCCAGAAGCCCTGCTGCTCACACTGCTGGGGTGGGGGACCTTGTGCAGCTCTCCTGACTCTTAGTCATATGCAGATTTTGCAGCTAAAATCCAAATCTCCCCATGAGAACCCGAACGAAAGAGATGCGGCCCAGTTGCTGTGCCCCGTGCAAGTGTTTGTTGTTAGAACAACCACAAGTTTTTACAACCATCATATGCAATGTGAAGCTGTAGGTTTTTATTAGATCTGGCAGACTGAAGCCAAGATGGATAAAATTCAGCTACTTCAAAGAATTAACGCTCTGTAAAAGAGGGGATTGTAATGGCCATGTAGAGGATTGCTCAGAATTACATAAATTTTCTGCTTTCTGTCAAGGCTTTTAAGAACAGGAACACCCTGAAGTAAAACAGAATCAGTTCTGCTCACAGATTTATGGGGTTTTGCAATAATTGGAAATGTTTGTTAAAAAGTGTGCAGAATTTCCTTGGTGCTCACCCACCAAATTTGTCATAGCTCCAAGCCCTAAGTATTTCCTAGACACACCCAGAATAGGTCAAAAAGGCATATTTTTGGCTGGAGCATTAATTTGCATTAAAAACAAGTTTCCCACATAGAAAAAACACATTTAGAGGGAAAAAGTACATTGTTCAAGAAAGACAATGAAATCCACTAATTCTAATGAAATCTTAAGTGCAAAATTGATCACAACCAGAGAGGCACTCATCACACTGGTGTTTCAAAATGTTATCCAAAGTGCATTTCACAAACATCCTTGTTGTAAATGTTAAACCCTGCACTGCTCTTGCTCCATTCTCTTTTTCTTTCCTCAAGTCCAGTTCTAGCTTAAAAGCACCTGATGTTCCCAAGCTTTTGCTCATTTTCCCCAAACCTGCTCAGTAATTCACTTGTATTTCATTTGTACCAAAGCAATGTTTTGTGGGAATGTAATGTAAAATGAATGCCAGAGATGAGCCAGACTAAAATATGCAGAAAAAGGTAAAGGAGATTTTTGGTTTGGTTTTCCTGCCCAGATCAACTCAATGATTCAATTTAACAGATCCCTGCCATCACCAGACATATTGTCCCAGTAGAGAGAGCAGAAAACAAACAATATGCCAAATAAATTAAAGTGCATGCTGGCAAATTACACAGAAGGAATAAACCCATTAATGAGTTACCTCTCCAGTAATCCACATTTTTCTGTTGTGAAAGATGCAGGGCCTGTCACAGCCAGGCTGAGTAAACTGATCTCATTTAAGCATTACCCATATTGCAAAATAGCTCCCAAACAAAGTGGAACAAACACCTCCATCAATGCTGTTGATAAACAAGCCAGCAGGTTACACATTATGTGTGTGTGGCTGTCGTGTAGGAGGAGTGGGAGGGAGAAATGCATTATTACAGTAAATGTGATCAAAATGGAAGAACAACTGGAGGAAAAAAAGAGCATTTGATGAAAGAGAGCCTAAGGAACATGCACTGAAACTAATCTAAAATGGAATAAAGCCTTCAAGACTTTTTTTAGCCTGAAGAAATCAAACACAGAACATTTCTGGCATCTCCCCCTACCTAGATTTTCCCAGGTTTGGTTCTCAGAGTAGCACCTGAGCCATTACACTGCATGTCTGTCTGCCCTTTTCTGAAAATGCTGTTTCAGACACAGAAACGCTGCCTTAGGAACAGCCACAAACACAGCAAGGTCTGCCAGTTGTCTCCTCCCCCCGTTATTTCCTGATAAAGTGCTGAAAGTTCGACATAAAACAGTTTCTAACCAAAATTTGAAATCTGAAACTTGATTTTAGCCAAAAATAAAGAGTAGATAGTTTCCTCAGTTGTGTCTTGCGTAATTTAGTTTGGACAAAATGAAACTGGTACCTGCCCTGTGTGATGCAGGAAGATTTAATGCTGAACACTTTAAACTGATCTCAGTATTAAGTACAATTCTCCTTGATTAAGGTAACAGTAGATTTTGAGCAGCAATCTCCCCAAAGAACTTTATTCCCAGATGGCGTCCCATGGAGCTGTGATATCCACAACTTCATAAAACAGTCTGCTGAGTGCTGAGGGGTGCTGCTCCCCCATACCGGCTGTGTGAAAATGCTCCTGTTGACACACACAAATTAGTGCCAGTGGTGAGTGCAAAACACTGCTTTAAACTACAGGACCTTATTCAAAATCAATCCAACACTTTTTTCTTGAATTGAAACTGAGAAAAAAACAATTTACATGTTTCTCCCTTTGCCAATCAGCAAACTTCTAAACATCTTCGGATTGAACACCTCAAGAGCATCTAAAAGTGAGAAAATGATTCCCCAATGAGAAAAAATCCCTGCTTCAGGTAGAAATCAGTGGCACAAATGTCACCACAAAGCCACCACAGTCCTGCTCAGGCTTGCTTGACACACATTTCACATTTGGGCTTACCATGTCAGCCACTCCACACAGGCGCCTGCACCTGCACAAGTGAGTTTAAAGCACACAAACTCGTTTGAAAGGCCACGAAACACGAGCTCGGTGCCAAAAATAGCATGACCACACTTCCAACATGCAAAAGAGTCACGTAAGAAGTGACCAGAGGAAGTTGCAAATATCATCTCACCAAGCCATCAAGTCACACACAGCCTACCTCAAAGCACCCTCAGTACTTCTCTTGTTAAAAATGAGACTCCTCATTTCTTAATACATTTAGAAGAAATCTTTTCTTCAGGGGCAAATGTTCAGTTCAGCTAAAGCCAATTAGTGTACACAGGTCTGAGTGCAAAGTCTATGATACTTTCAGCACACCTATTATACACAATTTCTGTAGAAGCAAATAGTTACTACGATACAAATTGATTTTAAAGAAAGTATAAAACATGTTGAGAAAATAAAGCCCTCAACGATTAATACCTTTTCAATGCAATTTTCTCATTATCTGTGTCCAACTTTAACTAGCTCAACAAAATATTTGGAGGTAGGCAAGATGGGAGGGAAGTACTTATTTATTAAATGTCAACTGTAAATTATGCAGTAAAAAAATGGGTCTTTATTATTATTCACTGCCAAAGTATGGATAGGAAGCTTTCCAAGAGATAAAATACAGAAGTGAAAAGGAAAAATGCTGCAGGATAAAAGCAAGATTAATAACTATGCTATTCATTGATAGTGCCCAAAATAGGGGTTTTTTGGCTGAGCAATTTTTAATAGAGATGTCACTGCAGTGAAACTGTGATGTTGTGATAGGAAAGGATGAAACTTTCTCATACAATCCAAACCAAGAGATAAAAGTTAGGATCTATCAAATCCATGACTTTGGAATCGACTCTCTGCACTATAAGGAGGTGGAATATAAGAAAGCAACAGAAATGAGATTGCTTCAAGCACAGAGGCCACGTGGCCGTGAAAAATGGCACAGGCAGACCTAGCTACAAAAAGCTGTGCACCTAAAAGAAGGGAAGTTTAACAGCAAGAGGATGAGAAGGGTTGATTTAGAAGGCAAATGCAGCTCTGTTCTGGGTAAGATTCATGCCCTCCAAACAAGCTCCAAAATCCCAGGAAAAAAAAACAAACACCCCCCCCCCCAAAAAAAAAAAGAAAAAAAAAACCAAAAAACCAAACCAAACCAAAATAAAGAACAGCCCATAGAAAAGTAGGAACAATCCAACCAGCCAGTTGCAAAAAATCCTTGGCGTTGCTTGGCCGGCAGGAACACCAGTCCTAAACAACTCAGAAGCATATGTTGCTTTCCATATATTCCAGCACTCCCACACTTCTGGAAATGTGGTGCCACTGCTGCCAGAAATTTGGACTCTGCCAGCAGCATATCACGGTGTCCTGAGGATCCAGAAGCAAGCCAAAGGGAGATGAGAACTTTTGCCTCATTTTGGGAGGGAGCTAGAGCAGTCTAGAGCTCCTACAGCTGCCCCAGAACAAACGGGAATGTGCCCTCTGGCAGCAAACAACACCAGCCCAGGAAAAAGGAGGCTGGAATACTGTGGCTCCAAGGATTCCTTACCCAAGGTTAGGATGCTTCAAAACTTCTCCTGAGGTGCAGTTTTAATGCCAATTTACAGCCAAAAAGCAAGCAAAATATCATCTAGCCCATTCTCAAAAGCTGTGTGAATTATAGAAAATAATTTGTAGCAGAGGTCTTAATGACAGAAACAGCTAAGGGAATCCTATGCCTGCTCCAGGCAGAGTCAGTAGCATGAGGAACATCCCAAACTCCACAGCAGATGAAACAAACTTCCAAAGCAGTCAGCAGAAACATTATTTAAAAAAAGGGATTTTGGTCAAACCCAGTACAGGTGCACTGAATCTTTGTATCACTAGATTTACCCCAGGATAACTGTTTAATGTAGTCAGTGCTCTATGTGGCAATAATCCTTTACTATTGCTGTACTTTGCATTGTCCAACTATATGCAGGAAAAGTAAATAAAAGAATATTCCTATAGTCATTCTATATAAACAGTATGAAGAAATTAAAAAGCCATTTAGGAAAAAAAACCCCAAACCCTTGAAGTATCAGGTTTTGGATTTGAGGTCTTTTTGGTAGCTGAGAAGGGAAAAGAGGCACATGACTTCAGTCTGAGGGACCCAGCAGTACAAATTTCAAATGCCTGCAGATGTTACTCACCATATTTAGGGAAGGCGTCCGTCTCTGTACTGCCAGGTTAGGACATAGCAGCGTCAAATGAAGGCTCTCTGAATCAAATGAGAACTAAGTGGTTTGGAGGCAAAAGTGTATCTGTGTGTATATATATCTCAAGGTTTAACCTACACCCCAGGCTTAGGGAAACCCCTTTCTTAAAGTCATTCTGCCATTGAGAGCACATTCATCTCTCTCAAACAAACACAGCCCACACAGATCTACTTGAAAGCACGGCTTGTAAGAGACCACAGAGGATTCCCTCTCATTCTTCAGATTAGCATGGAACAGTGACACGACGCTTCGCCCACGCGCCGGCGAGAGCTGCTCTGTGGGAAAAGCGGTGGTCTAGCACGGTGGAAAAGCTGCATCAACTCCACTTGAACAGAACACAAATATCAATCAAGAAGCAGAATAATTTACTGTAAGGGGCAAATAGGTCAGGGAGCCATTTCTAGGAATGCATTTTAATTAGAATTTATTCTAAAGGTTGCCCTTACAGAATCAGCGCTCAGTTTGGCCAGCTATAGTCTCCTTATCAGCAGTGACATTCAGCTCTGCCCCTGACCAGAAACACTACCCTATCATATCCGATTTCCATTCTGAGGAAGAGAGCACACAGAGGTGAAGGCTGCAGAAACGTCTCCCCTTCACCAGACAAGAAGTGATGCAGCACTTTCAAGAATCTACTATTCATTTCAGGCTATAGCCGACTGCACACAGCAGTTGATTAATCAAGTTTCACAGCTGATAAAAATTAACATTATCATGCTGTTGCCTAAAAGTGAAAGACTCACAATATGTCAGCTCAGAAAAACACTCGTCTCTAAGCCTGATGCTGTATTGGTTTCGGTTTTGATGACAACAAAACCTGTGCAGTTCTGCACCGAGGACTAAAAACCATGCTGAGATTTTTAGGAGATACCTGTTGAAACCCTCGTGACCTTACTGCCCTGAGAGCATTCCCAGGCTCCTGGCAGAAATACCTCAGCTGCTCAGGAGAGCAGGGTGGATCTTTTTCTGTCAAAGCACTTACACTCAGCTTCTCACACGCACACAGACAGCAGTCATTTGCAAATTCATGTTCAATTCACTGCAGGTTTGTTCCAACGAAACTATTCTGGAGGCATTTGCAATTATAACAGAGGAAACAACAGGCCAGGGTCAGGATCAGGATGTGGGAGACCAAGGTCCAATTCTTTCCCCTGCCTTTCCCTGAAGGGACTTTAACTGTGTTTGTACCTCCTGGATAAACGTTTTAACTGCTGGACATGCAGGGTGATTTTTCCAGTCTTTTGCAATAACAGTGCGCCACTACAGATGAAGAATTTGCTGTCACTTTCTCAGACAAAATGACTTCAGTTTGATGGTTCGCACATTTACCAACAAGAGTTCAGATTTACTGGCTGCCTGCTTAAAATAAATTTAAAAAAAAAAGCAACAGCATCATCATCTTCCACTTTTCAGAACAGCTTCTCAGTCCTGTTCACTCAGCTCCACATCAGTCACTTGTTCTTACCCTGATCTCTTGTTTAATTTTATATAAGCATTTATAAAAAGCTGAGCAGCCTCGACAGGGGACATTTGAAAGCAAGCCACCAGCAAAGGCTCAGTAGCAGAGTGCTGGAGCAGCGTCTCGGGAGGTGAGTGACACATACTCAAATCTGAGCAGCAAAAGAAATCAAAGCCAAGAGATGATCCTCTGAGGGGAAATGCTTTTCCCACTGGATGATTGAGTAAGAAGGGAATAGCATTAAATATTACTCAGCAATGCGTTCACACAGAACACAGTGAATTTAGCCTTCTTTGTTTCTGGCTTTCACTGCCCTCAAACACAGCTTTCAGCTTTGGACTGACCAACATGCTTAATTGCAGTGGGACTGGAAATAGTTCAGGGGGTGGTTGTCATTTTGTCATCATCTCTCAGCTCAACAATGATGGGGCTTAATTAAAACTTTGCCTGTGTGCAGCTCCTGGGTTTATTATCCGTAAATATATTACCAAAAATAATTACCAAAAATATAAATAAATTATCACCAGACAATGTTCAACAGAACTACTGTGGTTTCTGCCAGGGAGGCGAGGAGTGGTCAGTTTTCTCCTCGTGCAGGGGAAGGCAAAGCCAGGCCTGTTAAGGCTTTAAGGTCAGGTGCCTTCTTGTGCAATCCCGTGAGTTAAGAGAAGTGACTAAAGACAACTCATTCTGGGAGGCATTCCCTGAATAAACTGCAAAACACAAACATTTTAAGTGGAATCCTTCTGAGCCTGGACATTTCCTGTTCTGGGCTACTCCCAGCACCAGCCATGCCCAAGGCAGGCACAGGCAGGGATGTGATGCCCTGTCTGCAGCAGAGTTTAACAGGGCACAGCATCCTTCCTGCGTCCAGAGAAGAGGAGATGAAAACGTGGGCCCTTCCTTTCCTGTTAACAGCAGCTTCACAGCCCTCCTGACTCAAACAATTAGAGAGTTTTCTTTTTTAACTCCTGTAAACATTGGTGATATGAAAGTATTGACATTTTCAGCACAACAAAGTGTTTTGTGGAGGCAGAGAAAAGCAGTCAATGGAAAAATTGAAGGGGGAACCCTTTCTTTTAACCTCCAGTGGAAAATTGTGGGGGTACAGCAGAAATCACCTTTTTACTTAACTTTCCCAATGCCTCCATTCAGAAGAAGAAAACCCTTTTGGCTACAGCACACATAACTGAATAATAAAAATTTCATTGCTTCTTATGCATACCCAAGCCACTAATCTAGACAAAGGCCAGGTTGGATGGCTGCCATTCAAATTATTTTATTGTCCACTGAAGAACTGCTTGTTTAGGGGCTTTCCATTGGGGAAAAATAAGGAAATGAGTTAGAGAAAATTTAATATAATGCAAAGACAACAGCTTAAAGTACCAGATCCTTGGTGACTTGTAAAGGGCTTAATTGCCATGTAAGTATTATTCAGGAGAGAAAAGACCACTACAAAGAAGAAAGAAGACTGGGGGGAAAAAGCAATTTCAAAAGTGCTCAAAACAGTTTGGGATTCCAGTATTCTGGAGAGGCAGCTTAAGACAGATCTGCTGTCCAGAAATGTCCTGAGATTTAGCTTGAAGTTGACACTTGGATACCACAGTAAGGGCATGAGGAGTTTGTTCTGCTGAAGCAAGGCAGCCTGCTGTCCTCCACGCAAGCCTCACTCCCTGGCTGTCTGCAGCTGTCCTCCTCTCTCTCTCTGGTGCACGACTGAGAACTGCTCCCACGCACTGAGGGTTTTCTCAAGCTAAAATACTCTCTTCTGCTTCACTCACGAGTAGGTTGGCTGCTCTTTTTTAGTTACACAGGTCTTAAACAGGTTCACATGCCCCAGATCAAGAAGCAGTAGTGAGACAGCCAGCCCCAGCTCTCAGGTTTTTGAGGTGAACTAAACACCTAAAGGTGAGGTTATCTCTTATCCACACTTCATACACTGTTAAAATATATTTTTGTGCTCACAGAAGTGGCTTTCTGAGGGAGGGAGATGCTGCTGCACAGTTCTACCCTAAATTTTAGTGAACTGCTTTGATTTTAGTTTGGACTAAAACAGTTTTTGCCTGAGATGTATTAAAAGTCACAGGACTTCCCACCCATTTTGTTCCTGCTTGCTGTGTGGCTTTACCGCTTAGCCATGAACGGAAGACCACCCACAACAAATTCTCCCTTCCTTATGGAAAAATTGGAAATGCCACAGCTCCTTTATGAGGTCTTAGATGGTGATTCTATGAATTCTTTACTTTTACTCAAATATATTATGCTATTTCACTGGATTTTCCTGAAGATATTGCTGATGTTGATACAACAGCAAGTATGAAAACAGGTTTTACATCAGGCCAGCAGCAGGCTCCAGCAGAACATCCCTTTCATCCCATTTGTCAATCCCACAAACTTAAAGCATGCAGCTTAGTGTCAGGGAAGTTTGACTACAAACCTTTTTTTCTTGGCAATAAGGCCACCTTGTTCTCCAGCTGGTTGCCCACCCACTGCTCCGTACCACATTTTTTACTGAATTACTGCAGTGTTTTAATTCCGGTCCAAACCAGAATTAAACCTAATTTTAAGCAGTGTCTAAATCCTCCAAAAAAGCATTTTCTTTCTGCACCAACTTCAGAGAGTTTTCTTCCCTATCCATACACACTTTCACCAGCTTGCAAATTAAGAGAGAAAAACAATACTAAATTTACTACTCCCTACGTCAATGAAATCTTAAAGCAACGTCTAGTGGTTTAACAGAAAAGTGACCTTTACCTCATGGAGACATGGTATTTTTGCAGGAAGCAAAGCATTTGCACCCAGATTCAGGGACTGCCAAAACCTGCAGGCTGCAGACTCTTTCCTGCCTTTTGCTATTTCTTGGCTGGGCTGCAAAAATAAAATCAGACACAGAGCCCAAAGGACCTAGAATTTTCTCAACAAGTTGATCTAGCACAAAACTAAGTTTTCCTGGTCTCTGATTTTCCTCTCAGCAGCGAGGAGTGCAGTGAGCTGCGTTCACTCAGAACAGAGGATAGCTCCACAGAAAGGGCTGAGAATGGAATAAGGTGATGCACAAACACTACACAGGTCTGGGCTAAAAGTGAGAGAAGAAAGGAAGCAATGTCAGAAAAGGAAGAAAGGAAATAATTCTGATGTAGCCACTGAGAGGGGGTGTTTGCCACCAGTACAGGTGGCTGGATAGAGCAAGATGCCTCCACCTGGGTTTGCAGCTGGGCAAAGGGAAGTGAGGGTATCTCACAGGAGGTACCCTGGTTGTTGGTGGACAGGAGGAAAGGCACTTTGGAGGAGAGGAATGTGGAGACAGGTGCCACATCTACATTTCAGACGAGGATTGTATTCTTTCCCAGCTTCTCTGGAGGATCTGATGACCTTTCCACAAGCACCAGCATTCATCACAACACTGAAGCAGAAGTTGGTCACCCCATCTTCCCCAGGAAGCATATGAATCTAATTTTCCCTTTTTGGGAAATCAAGAGTAATATCTGCTTACAACTCTGCAATATTGTTGTCCAAGTGTGTGGTAAAGCTCATAAGCACACGAGAGAGAGCTCTCTGGCTGCTAGAAGCCAGATCCAAATATTCCTAAGGCAGCTCTCCATCACATAAGCATGCAGACACACACACACAAAACTATAAAGGCAAACACTCCTATATATCCTACAAGCAAACTGCCTTAGAGCTGTTTCCTGTTACCAAAAGAAAGGACTATAAAAATGAAGGAACTCCTGATCTCAGGCTGCTATTTCCACCTCATATGACCTTAATTTTATGGAAACTGTACCCTTGTGTTATTTAGATTTTACTCATAAAACATAGACAGAGGCAGTGTACAGGCATTGGGGAACAATCAAAAAAAATGTAAAACTTCTTTGAACAGTAAAGAAAAAAGTTGTTAAAATGATCAATTTTTATAAATGATGTCAGGAAAAGCCATTTGCTGTACTGAAGATAAGGTCTTTTTTTTATCCTTTTCTGTTTTCCTTTAAGAAGAAAAAAAAGAAAAAAGCCAACTTCTTGGAGCACTAAAATGTTGTAGCAGACAAAATTCTACTTCCCTTATGTACTTCCCCAGCAATTACAACCTAGAAAAAACATAAACACTGAGGATTATTTTATAATGCAGGGATATTTATCCACGTATTAATCATGACCTTACTCTAAGCTTCTGCAGTAGTTCTCTGTGCATCCTACTTTGAAGGAAGCCTTAAACCACAGCAGAATGTCAGTAAGTCTGATAAATGACCACCTGTAAGCCTTCTAAATGTTTGAAAGCATTCAAGTTTAGTTCAACCTAAACTCCTAAAAAAGCAATTGAACAAATATGAGAGGATTATTTGGATGAGAATCTACCACAGGAGAAAAATAGTAGTGGTCACAGAAATAAAATTGTATTTGATATTAGCAGTTCACAACTAATCAAAGTGCCATGGTAATTGTCTATGTAGAGATGTCACTACATAAGAGCTGTGCTATTTTCAAAGTTTCCACAGGACTCATGGAACCTTTTCCCTTTTCAGAAGTAACAAAGGCACTGGGGTCCAAATTTTCCAAAGCAGCCAGGCTCCATGCTGTGTACCTAAACACCACGAGGAACTGTCAAGAGTGCACTCAGCCAGTCAGCTCCCAGCAGCCACGTTTAATCCAGGCTTAAGTCCAAGCCAGACCACAGATACAGATGAACCTGGGCGACAGGGTCTGCAGGGAGCTCAGCTCCTTTGGTCCTGTTACCTGAGAGGATTGCAGCTAAGCAAACCAAGCTATTTAGGGCATTGCTATGGGATTCTGGGTCTTCAGCATTAAATACCTTTGAAGAGATGTAAACCTAAAAGCATTTTGGGGGTTGAGGGATGGAGCTGTGTCCTCCCATTCAGCACAGGCACTCCTGTCAGGAAGTTAGGAACCAAATGGCTCCCAGTCTGTTTCAGAGCCAGGCCCTTTCCAAGCATTCTTCCTAAGGAAATCCACCCACCTTCAGCTAAGGGTGGTTTTTTACCTGCTCTCTTTCTTACAGCATTAGTCAAAGGCTATGGGAAATTGTACATCTTTGTGGCTTTTATTAACTTATTTCCTTTCCAGCAAAATACTGTAAAACCAGTAGTGAGACTCTTTTCAAACTCAAGTGTTACTGTGGTGCTTTCAGCAGCCTCATGGTCCTTTCCAGTGCTCAATAACCACCATATCTCAATAGATAACCACAGCCTTCAAGACCTTACTATTGAACAAATTGATTCAAAATGCCTTTGAATGGTGCTTTTCGTGTTTGGGGGCTTGTTTTACTGTAGCCTGTAGAAGCTCTCAGGTGAACTCTGAAAATAAGGAAGGAAATCCAGAGCCGAAAGAAGGAGCAAAGTTCAGAGGACAGACCTAGATAGACTGCATCCCTCTCCAGATGTGAGAAGGCAGAACCAAGCCTACTTCAAGTTGCAATCCCCATCTCCTGTAAGCACACACAGGGAGTCGGAAATTGGTCAAAACTCCAGCACAACAGAGAACTGCAGCAGTTACTTCAGATGCAAGAAAGTGATAGACGATGGTTTCAGAACACTGCAGCTTAAAGCACCAGGGCTAAACCAACAGTAACATGGATGTGAGGATAGTCAGATCTATAATGAAAGAAGAAAATTGAAAGCAATCTTCCATGTCTAAAAGAACCATTTTTAAAGCAATTCAATTTGGAATGCATAATGAACATACACAGACACACACAAAAAAGCCCAAACCAAACGATGCTTCTTGCTGAGATATCCATTGCTAGAAACACACCAACTACTATGGTTTGGGGTTGTTTTTTGGTTCTTTATGCACAGCTTCAGAGATACAGAACTGCTTTTCAGCTGGAGGTTGGTTTTGATCTCCTGAACTCCTAAGCTGCTTACTTGTTACCGGAACTGCTCTTAGTCCCCTAGTAAACAAACTAGAACCAGCAGCAACACTGCCTGCTTGCCCTGCAACTCTCCCAGACCTTTCTCTGCTTTCAACTGCCACCTACGCAATGGAACAGCACTCTATTTTAGCAATAATACGATTTCATAGTTGGAATCCCCTTCAGTTTGAAGCAAACAGCAGCAGTGACTCATCACAAGGCATTTTTTAAAAAAAGGGGATTTCCTACTGAAGTAAAGCACCAATGAACATCGCAGAAGGCAAAAATCAGAGAAGATCACAGTAAAGAGGGATACCAAGGATTCCTTAGGGAGGTGATACAACAGGGAAAAAGGTAATGGCTTTTATTTCACTTGAGGCTCACGATCCAAACTGGATTTCCTATTCTCAAACTGAAACTAGACACACACCAAGGCATGAGGCTTCACTCTGAAACGCAGCTGAGCCAACACAGGGCTGCTTTCAGCAGCCAGCAGCGGTTTTGGAGTTTTTGATTCATTCTGGATTCTGGCAGGGACAGAACCATTGTACACAATACGGTACCTGACACAGAATTCGGCTTGGTTTGAGTGCCGAACAACGGAGGGAAATGTTACCAGGCAGCAGCCATTCCCCAGTACCTGGCTCCTTCCATGAGTCAGAGCCTGCTGCTTTCAGTAAGTATGAAAGTCACCTTTCAAGTTACTGTTTCTAGTAAAGATAAACTCCCCTGCACAGCGGAGGCAGCAGAGTGGTTGCAAACTGCGTGGGTTGTTTCATACGTGGGCTGTTCATAGGAAGGGGCCACCTCCTGCCTTGAATACAGATGCCAGCAATTAGGATTTTTAGTAACTGGCTGTTTGTTCAGTGGGCGAGGCTCTCAGCACTGGCACACCAGGAAGTTGGCAGTGGCATCACATTTTTGGGGAAAGACCAGCAGGCAGGGCCTGAACCCGGGGCTGTTCTGCCACTGAACCACAATGCTACCTCACCAAGTCACCACCTCTGTCTGCTTCTGTCCTGGAGAGAGAATGAAAACTCAGCAACAATTCAAATATCTCACTTTCGAATGCCAGGTGTGGAAAGCAAGAAGTAAGCAGGCAGTTATCAACATACAGGAATTCAAAGGAAAGCAATATTAGGGGTATAAAACAGCTTCATTTCTCCACAGGAGCTGCAGAAGACCTGGCCAGCACTTCCCCCAAATTGTTGGTGTATTATTAATGACTATATAAATTAGAGGAGATCAAACTCACCCCTTTGTAAAACTGCTATTCTTTCACAGCACTTCTGTGGAAGGTCTTTGAACAGAACAGGTCCTCTGGACTGATTCCTAGATTCAGGTGTTGCAGACCCCTTTTTACTTTGAGGCTCAGCTGGCTCAATGCTTGCATCTAGGGAAAAGACATGGAAACAAAGAACACTATCAATGGAATCAAGGGCATCAATTAAAGGACTAACCACACAACTCCACAGAAGCCTGCAATGGTTAAGGGAGGGGTAGAAAGCCAGAGGCACAAGGCATGTAAAGGAAAGAAAAGCTGAGTGTTTAGACAAAAAAAAAATCAGCACAGCTGGATTGTGCTGGAAGACAACCCACACCATTTTCTTGAAGTCTCCAATTCCTCCTTCTCAGACAGTAAAGGATCAAGCTAAATTTCCATTCATTATATTTATGCACAGGCAGAAGAAATATTCCTCTGAGCAAGAAAGAAAGAGTAAATCTTTTTCAAATCTCTTTTCAGTCCTCTTTCCCAAATTCTCTTCATGTAGCCATTTATCTTGCTACATCTGTGCCACTATAATCTCCACACCCATAGGCCCGGCAATAAAACTGGCTAAAAAATTTCTAAAAAACCGGTCTGTCTCAAAAAACCTGCTCAGTTTCCCCTGGGATTCATCTTCTGATCAGAGCAAGGCAGCAGGCATTTTGAAATGCCAGATGGGTGAAGCTGCAACCAGCACAGAACTTCAAGGACATAAAGATCCATTTTTATGTTCTGTACAGGGAATTTTGGTTACTCCCAGACTTGACCATTTCCGTAAAATGAGAGCAAGCACCAGGAAACAAGGTTTCCAAGACATCCAGCCAAAACAGTTACTCCAGTACCTCTAAATAGGAAAAACACATCCCTAAAATTAGGTGAAAACCTGAAAACCACCAGAAGGTTCTAAAAATGAATTACTGGATAGTGCAATATTGATTAAAGTTCTCTAAATACTCGGTTTTGAACAGAATTTAAAAAATTGTTTGGAATATTTTTCCCGGACAGTTCTTCCTCAGAACATCAAACCTTTACCAGGCAGGACAGTGAGCTATGTACTGAGTCCACCTAAATCACGCCAGCTGCAACACATTCCAATTTCTGATTGTTTCCCTCTAAAGTGAACCTGAATACGTTCATTTCTAAGAGTTAAATTTTACTTCTAGATAATATTATCTGTATATCCACAAAGGGTGAAGTGTTTAACACCTCAAGGGACTAAGGAAGGACAATTTCAACACGAGAAAGTTTATCTCATTTTTAATTATAGGTGAGTGCAGCGGTTTAAGTGTCTCCCACGTGGAGCATTTGGGCAGCTTTTTGCACAACAAGCCTTGCAGTTTATTCCTTCCTCAAGAAAGTTGTAGGCGATGCTGTGAAACATCCCACAAGGTGTCACTAGAGGTGCGTCGGCCAAAATACTCCTCGAAGGCCCTTCCCTTCCTAGGAAACATGTTGGGCAGCTTTGGAACGGGATCAGAAAGGGTTGATGCCCGAGCAGGAGCGTCCTGGTGCAGCGCGGCAATAATCTGAACAGCAAATTAACCGAGTACACACAGATCAATGGGAAATGCAAACCACTTCAGCCATCAACTTTCCATGAGCTACCTCAAAAAATTGACCCTAATAGAGAGAAAGAAACAAAATCAATCAGCAGCTCTACCTCAGTTCCATGCTAATGCCAGAAAAGATGTTTTGTCTCATTTTATTTTGACCATTCACGGTTTCATGCCCATCTTTCACACCTAATTCTGAGAGCTGCACAGATGTCTTGCAAAAATCTGCCATCAGATATAATGGTGTGCCTGTATCATCGTTTACAGTAATCACTTAAGGCCCTTTCTGTTGAACACTGCAGGAACACAGCATGAGTTCAAAAGATTCCCTATATTTCCTCTTCTACCACCTCCTGTATTTCCCTTTCTTGAAAAAAACCCCCCAGATCTCACTTGAAATAAGGGTTGCTTAACATTTGAAAACCATCTCTGACACAGCTCTCAGGCAGAAATTACACTCTGGTGTCTAATTTTTCAAAATCCCTAAGAAATCAGTAGGATTGGGAGCCTTAGAAGATGACATCATTACTCTCAGGTGAACAGAGGCAATCGCTGACCCAGCACTCACCTGCTCCAGGATGACCCAAGCACACCAGGTGTAAGGATTATTTTGCCTATTGCCTGGCAGACACAGAGCTGCAGCACAACTTCCAGGAACAAAGTTCCAGGAGCATTTGGGATCTCCAAAATACATTAAAAAAAATTAGGAAGGAATAACATGGCTACTCTGTAAGTTTACTTTAGAGAGGAAAATACCACATGCTAAGAAAATGAACATTAATAAGTTCCTTAAAAAAAGAAAAAAGAAAACCAGTGTTTGCTTTGTTTTTCACATGATTATTAAATATTTCCATTCAAAATAGCTGATTACTGTAAACTCAGAAAGTTCCTTTGCCTGTTCAGGTTACTTTGCAAAAAACCAAACCTCTTCTGTGGCTACATCCTTCTGTACTCCTCCCCCCTCATCAGTAAAGTGGCTCTATTTTACTTCAGACTTTTTGAACACACATCAATACCTCATTGAAAAAATATTAACATTTCATGAGCAAATTATGACAAAGACTTTCCACTTTTCTCCTCATTTGTGTTACTTGGAATAGTCAGCATCCTTATCCTCCATTTACATTCTTTAACAAGTTCAAATAATAATTTCTTCATTTGCCCTAGTATTTGTGGAGCCTTAACTTAAATCACTATGGCAAGGCTTGTGTTTTACAGCTGATCTTGACAGGCTGCTAAACTTGTTTCCCTGCACAAGGGTATTTTTTGCTTTTTTAAGCTTTAATAGCAAAGTTCTTCCACTCCCTTTGAGAATTTAGAGGCACTTTTCTGTGTGCATAAAAAGTTTAAACAAGTATCTGTGAAGACTGTAACAAAAACAGATCACTTTTTGAGACCCTTTAAATGTTTAAGTTCGCCATTCAGGAACTGAGATTTCTCCTGATTGCTAATAAATAACACTTTATTCTCTCCCCTTTCCACTTCCTCCTTGGCTTCCCTCCACTATATCACCAGATTTGGGAAGGGGGATGCCTACAGCTACAGGATTTTTAGTACACTCTGGGGAGCCTGGCAATGACTTGGCTGAAGGATTTCAGAGAGCCTTGACCTGTATTATTTTTTTCGTAGAGTCATTCACTGATTTGCATTTCCAATGCTCAGCTTCAAAAACAAGACAGACCCAAGATATTTGTTATAAAACCAATTTTGACCCAAACACTCACAAGCTCCAACTGTTTCACAAAGGAAGAAAAATCTAACACCTCTCTCCATGCTTCTCTCTAATCCTAGGGAAAGAAGAACTCTATCAAACCCTTACCAAGTCCTGCCATCAAATACGTGCCTCCAAACGCCTGTAGGGTAACAATTCCCTTAGGAGGGACTGGAAGAGCTCAGCTTTTCATGTGCAGCAACGGTGCCATCTACAGCCCGAGCGAGGCCACAGCAACCCCACCAAGCTGCAGGAGCCAAAGAGATTTTTCAGATGTGTTTTTGCCTCACATCTGCTCTTCCGAAGTTCAAGTCTGCCCGAGGACGAAGCTTTAACGTGATATTTAACATTGATATTTAGGAGGATATATTTTATACTTTACCCATGGAGCCAGTAAATATTTTCTAGCTGTTTATTCTCAGGTTGCATGGTCTTTAAGACTCTTCAGGATTTAAGGTTCTATAGATTGAAGCCACTAATAGCTAAATTGGGTGTTTAATAGATGTATCTATGGAAACCATGTGTTAGAGGCAAGCAGCAGAAGAACATTACATTTCTGTTGTCACACACACAAAACACACTACACAGAGTGTGTTTTACAGACTCCCAGAAGGAAGTTGCTGGACCTTTTTATAAGCCATAGTTTAGCTGTCATCTGTACAATAAAGACTGACATCTACATTTGTTATTTGAAGCAAGAAAAATCAACTCTCTCCCAGTTCAGCTGACTGAGAAGCCTCACTTCTTAGGAATTAGAAATTTGTAAAGCCAAAAAAAAAAAAATGTAAATGGCAATATGTCAATAAGCAGCCTGAGAAATAAAATATCAACATATAAAGTCAATTCAGAAACAATATATACACATGCAAGTCTAATGTAACCAGTAGAGTGGGCAAGGTCTTTCCAAGGGTGCCTGGAATAAGGACTGGAAATGCAGTTCGTAATCTGATAATCAGACTTGATGGAATAAAAATTCTGAACCACAAGGCTGCTTCACTTTGTTATCAGAATTCATTGCCTGGTTATTCTAATCTCTATAAAAGAGATAAGGAACTCAAGGAGCTGTTTCAGGGAAAGCACTAGGGGAAAAAAAAAGGACAGAGATTAAGTCAAAAAGTAAAACAAACTGATGAGAAAAAAAAAAGGAGCAAGGCAAAAGGCAGAAGTCAAAACTCAACTTCCCACTAAACAAAGTTAGGAGAGAGAGATCTTAAGCAAAGACAACTGCAGAGTTCAGTGGCACTATGAAAGCAGAGGGCTCCCAGGGATGTCCTTGGAATGCCAACAGGCAGAGCACAGACAGGAACCCTGATACAAATTGAGAACTCTAATTCAGCCTCTTCTCACACACTCCAGTTACATTTTTTCCTAAAATAATTGAAGTATTTTCCCCTCCAGTGTGATGGATCTGTAAGTCGATGCATTTCAGCTTTATTAAGTCAGTCAAGAATTCGTCAACACTGGAAAACAGAGCTCAACCCTGACTAATTTTTGCTTGAGCAAACTGTTGAAACAGAAAATGAAATTAAAAGATTGCACCTGTGATACCACAGGAAAACGATGTCTGATCCTGCAACAGTTATATGTCCATACATTAGGATATTTATCAAGGTGGCATAAATGCAAATAGCAAGGATGCCCATTTCAGATGGGAAAATGAAATGGATTTACAAATCAGATACAAGAGCACTGAAAAAGCCTGAAAGCTTTCTCATCTATTTCCAAGACATAACAAGAGATTTATGGAGACTTTGCCTTAAATTTTAAATCATTTAATTAAGGCTTTGCTCAGGGGCATGGGGAAAGATGGTGTAAGACCATACAATTTAATAAAGCAGGGAAAAGATTAGAGATATAGAGATAAAAAGGACCATGTCCAAGGGAACAGTAAACTCACCTGATGAGAGTGAATCCTGAGAAACCCTGGTGCAATTAATTTAGAAAAAATGAGTTACGGCATTGGAAAGAGCAAATAAAAACTAGAAGGCTATGAAGAGATTTCAACCAGAAACTTTTAAAAAGAAAGACATTTTCCTCTAAGAAGTGCTAGTATAGAACAGTTTTTCAATGTAAGCCCATTATGTCATTTTAGGACAGAATCCCTTTCAAACACTGATCATATTCCACAATATGTTTAGGACAAAGGTTTTATGATCATTTCTCCAAAGAATAAGCAGAAGTTTCTGCTTTGTGAAAAAAAAAAAAAGGGAAAATGGAAGAAAATAAGAGCTTTTCATAGAAAGCTTTGTATTACTCCACAGGAGGCTGATAAACAGAAAACATTTTTCAGGCAGCAAGACACCTTTTCAAGCCTTGGTTGGGATTTTAAACACCCTACAGGGCACAGATGCCGTTTGTAGTGGTTTGTTTGTATCTCTACTAGATTTCTTCTTTTATGAATGCTTATGGTACACCTTTAAACCTTCTCAAAAACAACCCTGGCTTGTAGGGCAGCACTTTTGTAGCAAAATAAACATTGTGTGAGTGTAACTTGTAGGACTGTGAGTCTGTATTTTTTGAAATGAAAGGAACCAGGTTTCCCTGCTTTTGACTGACCATGTTTTGTTGTACTGATGTGGATGAAGAGCTGGGGGGGAGATTAAACTCTCACAATAAACCAGCATGTGACCCTTCATCTCAAATCACACCAGAGATTTAAAAAGAACTTCATAATCCATCAGCCTCACTGGAGCTTCAACAGAGGAAGGTCAGGATGGCTTGAATGTCCAGCAACAACTCCTGGAAGCCAGTTTTGAGGGGTCAAAGCAATACTTAAGAGTATAAACAGGAATAAAGAGGTTGTTATGTCAATGTTTCTGAAGGAATATAAACAACCTAACCTCTTGTTGTGCTTAATGTGCAATTAAATCCACATTTACCTGTCCGAAGCTTCTGCTCCATTCCACTGCTCCCACCTGGAGAGGCACCAAAAGTGCAGCTTTCACTCTTCCCAGCCGTTTGCCCTGTGCATTGAGATGCTGTTCTGTTCACAAAACTGCTCTCTGAATACAGTTCCTAAACCTCCCCAACTTTTATAACACTCACATCATCCCTAATCTATATAAACACATAGCTTGCCACAATTACCTTCCTCTCCCATCTCTCCAAGTCAAGTTTAGCTGTACTAAATCCTTTCTTCTACTTACTTTATTTTTTCCCCTGGGCAATAATAACCCTAGTTCTCCTCTTGGATGCTCTCTGTGTATTTCTCAGTCTCTGAGGTGTCCCTTCCCCTCTGCTGGATCACTTGTTTCAACAGCTTCTGCCACACTTCAAGACTCTGCCAGCAGCACAATCACTGCAACTTAGCTAATCCTGCAATCAGCAACACACGCAGGGCTGGCACATCTCCAGGCTGAGAATTTATCTATTTACTCCCTGGATGTAGGCACACCACACATCTCAGCTGCCTTGGCAATCACTGGGAATTGGTTATTCCTCGGAACAGGCCGATATTGGGTATTTTTGAATTGCTACTGTTACAGCTACTGAAGAGGGTTCACTCCCTTCTACTCACTGTTTTCCTTGTTAATACTCTCTGGTATCAGTTGAACAAGCTCACACATCTGACACTTTTTCCTCGTCCATTCAATTTCCAGAGTCTCTGTTCAGTTGAATGTGTTCTTTCAGGCTCCTGTCTTCATCAGCCTGTCAGTTCCTGGCATCATCTCACTGCAACTTAAAGGCTTAGCCCCTCACAGCTGAGAATAAAAGAAGTTTCTCTTTAATTTTGTCGAAGAAATTATAAGTAACTCACAACTAAGACAATAAAAAAACTTGAGGAAACACTTTTCCTCAAAGAACACAACAGCTTCGATAAATATTCTCAGGTCAAGGAAATGAGTGTGGTTATTTTTTCTGTTCTCGGATTAATTCATTAGCCAGAAATATTTTTGTGATCAGATGGAACATGAAATTCTGCTACTGGAAGATGGAAATAAGCACAGGCAGGCTGGGGGACAGCAAGGCTTTTCCTGGTTCGAAGCACTCAGCTACAGCCACACACAGGGTACGAGCCATTGCAAGGGACAGGCTGCCAGCCCAGACTGAAAACTGACCCATTTCTACAGAACTGGTTTTGTTGGCTAAATCAAAGCTGAAGCTCTGACAGATTGAAAAAAAAAATTAAAATGGGCAAATCCTGGTTGTGCTTCAGTCAAAACCAGATCTTTTATTCCCTGCGGGCAGGACAAGATTACCTGGCTTCAAGAAGACTTCTCTGTCAAAAATGCACAAATAATATAATTACCATTAAGAACAGAATGAAAACTGTCTTTTTATATTTAATCCAACCATAGCCCCATGTATCTGTGCTGAAACATTTATCACTTCTCTTCTACCAAGAGACTGGACTTTTTCCCCCCTTTCTCACCTTATTCTGTAAAGTCCTTTAAATCACAGCTCTCAGGATTACAGCAGCAGCTGGCACCTGTAACAGGACTGGAATTTAATCACTAAAGAGGCACAGATAAGCTTTCAGGAATCTTTAAACAAAGACTCAAAGCGAAGTTTACAACAGATACCCCCGAGTGCAAAACAGCACCAACAACGCCAAAAAGGAACTTTAATGAAAATAAAATTAATATTACAACAGTTATTCATCAACACAACCTTTTATGAGACAAAAGAAGCAGCAGGTAAGACGTAACAAAAATATAAAATACTTGGAAGTTTTTGTTAAATACTTGTTAAGATCTGCCACTGAAATTAGCAGTGCAAATAAATAAATAGCTTAAAATAAATTAGTTTTCAGTCACAGATTCTGTCCAAACACACAGTTCTCATCATCAGGTAGTTAAACTTTACATCTGCTGAGGAAAACTATGATAGTAACTCATTAAGCTCTTAATTCCTGGCCCTCAGGACAAGTCAGGAACCTTCTGTCATTGCACAGGAGTGCATCATATGGAATATAAAAATATATATGTAAATAAAGTGTGTCACAAACCATGGCAATCTGTAGACAGAGAAGGATCAGATTACTTCCAATTTATACAAGGATATTTTATCCTAAGTTTCAATTTACAATGAAGTGCAAAGCAGCAAAGTAAAAGAATCTCGAATTGACTGCCAAGGCAGCACCAAGGTCCCACAGGTGAGGCAAGGGGTGACAGAAGAGAGCACTGACATCCCACAGGCTGTTCAAGGATCCAACCTAACCTCAGCTGGAGTGGCAAATTCTGTATTTCAAGGCCTCATTTATGGGACCAGATCCCAGTGTACCAGCCTAGATCACACTTCTCCCCCAGTCCCACACTTGTGAACATACCTTTGAAATGTTTCAGTTTGGGTCACTGAGAGCAAGGACATTTAGAATTTATATAGATATCAACCCCACAACTTACTGTGAAGCCTAAAATAACAAAACACTGGCCCAGTTCTCAGACAGCAAATAATCCCCTTTGGAGATGATGGACAGACAGAAAAATATGAGCACATCTTCAGAGAAACATCTGGTCAAAAGACCAGAATATTCCATTGAGAGTCTTCTGTGAAGTCCCAGCAGGCTGTGGATCAGGCCCTTATAACCCTCCAGAAAATGGCAACACCACCCTTCCAGCCTGAGAGCCACATGTCCAAGCAGGACTGGAAAAGTTCAACTCAGTGTTAACTCTACAGACCACACCTCCAGCATCTGCCCTCTCTCCTACAGCCCTTCTTCAACATCTTCCTTTTCCAGCAGAACAATGCAGTTTGCAGGGGAGTACAATGGCATTTAAATTTGTACCCAAGAATTAACCTGTAAAAACAGCACAGTAATTATGCATGCATTGTTAATTACTAAGATACTTCCTGTTAATAAAATCTGAACATGCATGCAATGTTTAAATCTTAATCTCTTCAGAGTCATATTCTGGATAACTCTTTCATACTCCATTTTTTTTTTTTCCTAAAATAGAATTGCATCTCAGTCTCCATCTTCCCTGAACTCAGATCTGAAGCTGCTCTGTCCTCAAAGCTGCAGAGAGCAGATTTTACAATGCCAGCCCCATGTCAGATTTCCAAGTTGTCCCAAAAAGGTGCACATTCTCTCCATAGTTCCTGTCTTCCGGCATTCAGCTGTGTACAGTCCAGACACAGAATAACTGGAGCAAGCGGCAGTTGTTTGGTTTATCTAAAGCACAGGGCAAACAAGCCCTAAATCAGCTTATGAAGAAATTATATTTTTTTTCTCCTGCAAATCACACAGTAATGTTGTTTTCCAAAGTTTTACTCCTCATCATTATAAAATAAATATTACATTTTCTCAACCACTATTCCAACATTATTACAGCCCACAGAACATTTTCTCCCCTCATTTCAGCACACAAAGTAGCCAACTGTTTTAAATGGCTTATAGAAACGATCCTAAAGAGAATGATTGCTCCATTCCCAAACCCCTTGTGATGCTACTGTCCATTTCCTACTGCAGAGTGCACAGTAAGCTCAGAGCTGAACAGGACCAGGTGCCTTTTCAGATTCCTTTTGGAAGCTGGCTGATCACAGAACTTGACCTCGATGTTGCCATCACTGAATGCCTCCCTCCTGCCTTCGTCTGAATCCATGGGATCTCTCAGAGAAGCACCTGGCTTTTGTCTCCTCATGGTAATCCCCGAGTTCCCCAGCTGCCTGGCTGGGGATGTGCTGTCCTTCACAATGCAGAAGCAGAGGGCTGACAGGAAGTTTTTCTTGAAGTTCTCATTCATGAAAGCATACACAATAGGGTTGCAAATAGAATTGAAGAATCCTATGATCTGGACAATTGCAAAGATCATTTTGATTGTCACATCATCATACTCCTTCTCAAAATTACCTGGAGAAGGGAAGAGAAAAATGCTGTAAGCCCAGAATGCCATAAGTGCCTACTACATAGCCTATTTATATCCCGTTTGGCATTAGAAGATTTTGTTTAAAATCAACAAAAACCCGTGCTGGAAGTTCTTAGCATTGGCAACAGAGTTTCACCAACAAGGTAAAATCAAGATTTATCACACAGTCCTGTTTTGTATGTAATAAGAGAATCAAGCTGAAAGAGACAATTTATGAAGCAAAAAAAGCTGACTGGCTTAATACTGATTTATCTGCTACAATCTTGTTTGTGACAGGAGACAAAGAACCAGCTCCTGCCTTTAGCAGTGCCACAACTACTGAAAACTTCCTCTTGTTCCTACACACAGCCTGCTCCAGTACCCGTGGAGGAGGTGGGAGATGAACAGTGGAAGACCCCAGAGAATAAGGCAAATAGCAAAAAAGCCAAGACAACAAGCACTGAGGGCATTTCCAAGCCAGTTTTCAGTAAAGATCACTGAAAAGCTCTAGCTAGATTCATTGGGTATTATCACTGTGATGCCCAGTATTTATATTTTCAATATACCTACCTCAATAAAAGCGATAAATGTTTTATAGTAAGTTTAACTCAAAACAGTTAAGTTATATTAAGTATAATTAAAAACTTCAAGAGGTTTTATGCTCAGAAATAACTTTTACCTTCCAGGCAGGTACTTTTGACCTTGCAGCAAATGAGGGTAGCATAACAGACATAGAAAAAGACAACAGAGAGACGCTAATCCCTAAATAATCCTGTTTTTCCTTAAGTCTTTCTTATTAGCAGAACATTAACCTTTGCTATCAGAGGGTATCCTAGAGCTGAATGCTGCAGCAGAACCTGTAGTTCCATTATCAAAAAAACCCCCAAAGCCCAGACTTTATTCTATGAGATACGGCAGGTACTCACTGTATTCCATCATCATGTGAACCACATGGAAAGGGGCCCAACAGACTGCAAAGAGAAACACCACTGTCACCATCATAACAATTGCTCGCTTCTTCTTCCTGAAATTGCACCAAGAATTCCACACTGAATCACTGGGAACTGACTGGCAGTTTCATGTCTCTCTTCAAGTTAGGTCTGTGACTGTGTTCTGATGGCTGCAGATGCAAATGAAACCCTCAAGGAATGCTCAGGAGTACACAATTCCCTTGGAAACAAAAAATGCATCATCATATAAATCTAGAACTTTATTTCTCTTTTTTTTGGGACAGCAATGCACTTTGCAGCTGCAGCAAACTTTGACATTAGCAAGTCTTGCAAGGCATTTTCAACTCTATTCATGAGGAATAAAAAAGGGAAAAAGCTTTCTAGAAGTCAAAGTTGCAAGTGTATTTTGCTTACAAACCTTGATATTTTAGACATTTCGCTCCCATGAATGGTTTGAAGAACTGAAGCGTCTCCCACTCTTTTCTTAATCCAGAGTTCATAGCCAATTTTAGTGTACAGAAAAAGCATCAGCATCAGTGGAAGAAGGAAGAGTATAACAAGAATAAAGGTCGTATAGATCTTCTGATAAACTGGACTGGCCCATTCTTCCAAGCAACAGACATGCACCTTTTCATACAGAAAGTCGTATTTAACCTGTAACAAATGCAAAGATGAGTCAGTGAGGTGATCATCTCAAGTGTAAAACCCAAGCACATTCCGATATTCCTTGCTCTTAATGGAACAACCAGAATTCAAAGTGACAAAATTCTTTCAAGCATTTTTCCTCATCAAGTGTTGGGGTTGATCAAAATTGACCAAGAGAGGTGAGGAGATGCTCTGATGTGCACTTCAAAGGAGACCTTGGCTTCACATTTTGCAAGTAAAGATGGATGTATAGGAACCTCACATTAGCCACTTAAAAAAAGAAAATTATCAACATTCAGACTCGCAAGCAGGATTCTGCCAAGCCTCCTGCTTAACCTCCAAGCGTGTGTTGGTAACCCATCAACTATAATGAGCAGCTAATTAATTTTAAGCTAAGCACAGTTCTTCCAGATCTTGGGGAGCACTATGTCATCCTGAGACAGCAATCAAAGTCCTCTATTGCTGTGTGCCAGTGCACCTATAAACCAAAAGAAAGCCACAGTGGAAGTCACTGTAATTACTGCTCTTTGATGTAATTAGGGAGAGTAGACATGACTATTCCCTGTTGGTATTCCTTCTTCCACTGCATGCAAGTTCTAATCCTTAGTCTTTCCCAGGCTGGCACACAGAACCAAAGCTCCCTTATCCCCCTCTAATTTCACAGGAGTTGATGCAATTTCACCTAAAGGTACAGAAAGATCCAGCAAGGGCTGAGTTTAAAATGCAAATCCCCTTCTCCCCTAACCTACCTCAAGCCGCTGCACGTACCACATGGGTGACCCGACAATTAGAGCCAGCAACCAGACTATGCCTGTAAGCAAACACATTTTTTAATACTTTAATACAAGCAGGATTTGGTATGAACAGTTTGACAGCTTTGAAAAGTCAGGCAAGGCAGAAAATTGTAATAAAGAACAAAGTTTTCTATGAGGCATCCATCAGTCAACACTCACATCAATAACAGCATGCTCTTTTGACATCAGCTTTCTGTCTCCCAAAATACCTTCATTTATTGATATTTCACTGGAAAAGCCACTTAATCTGCATGAGCAGCATTAAGTAAACCTCTTTGTGTAACAATGGAAGGACCATTGCACTGTGACATTGTTTAGGCAGTGTCTGTACATTTTGAACCTTTCTCAAAAAAAAAAAAAGAAGAAAAGGCTGCTAAAGGTTTATCAGAGTCTTTGTTAAGCACAGTTTTGACTTCAGATGCTAAGTCCCTTCTGAGAGTTTTGGCTAGTAAATACTGTACTTACAGGCACTATCCTTGAGCTATTTTATGAATGTCATTAACTCTGCCTCTGAATCATGGTCACATCAGTGCCTTCTGTTCTGCCATGCCATCCACACTGAAGATAATTTCTCTACATACACAATTACTGGAGATGCTTAAAATCTTACCAAGCATCGTGAAAGCTCTTTTATTGGTGTACTGCCACTTCATTTTTAGTGGATGCACAATTCCCTGGTGCCTTTCCACAGCAATGCAGGTCATTGTAAGGATCTCAGTTACAATAGCAGTGGACTGAACAAACGGCACCATCTTGCAAGCGAAGGCACCTGCAAGAATCAGAAAACGAGGCACGCAGCAGCTATTAGTACTACACTCCATTATTAAAAATAACAGACTAAGATTCTTAGATTTATTGTAACATCTAAACTGCTAAGTCACCTATTTAAGCCGTTTGTCAAATGCAGCTTTCCATAGCCATTCTTTGTTGCACACATCTGCAAACCCAAGATTTCTAAGGACATCTTCACTCGCTCTGTTATCAGTCTGACACTGACTCCTATTTCACTCTTGACCAAGTCTTCCATCATCTGTTTTCAAACATGTCAAGTTACAGAGACATTCATTATTTTTTCATTTTGGCAGGTTACTCTCCAGTTTTATGAAGGTCTCAGCGTTACCTGTTTAAAAGTTTACCTTTTCTGCTGTTGCAAATCCATTCCTTAAGCTCATTTAGCTATCACTGTATTGGTACACTTTGGCACTTAATGCATCATCCTGTCAAGTGAGATATATAGAGAAGTCCTCAAAGAGGCATAACATAAGAGGAAAAATTCAACCCCTTCATCATCCTTCTCTTCTCCCAGTCTCCCTCTCTGCTGATTAACAAATTATGGTAGTGCCACTGTCCAAACCAAATGCGATTTCCTGCCTGCATTTTTTAAGTTGTACAGATTCCTGTTGTATTTATGCAAATTCAAGTTTTATTGCTGTCACAGCTTCCCAAAGTCCGTATTCAATTCTTAACATATTAGTCATTCTCAAGTCCTAACCATCTTAGCTAGGGATATAAATTATTCTGTAAAAAATCTTACCTTAATGCCCTTCCCAATCTGCTTCTCATTTACTCCTTTTCTGACCATGAGAGACTTTTCTCTGTCCATATTTCCACAGTTCCCTCACACTCTTACAGTTCAGTACCAGCTATTCATTTCAGCGACAGGGTTATTTTCCTTACACGACCATTATTTATACCTTGCTCTGCTAGAACCCATAAACTCAAAATAGCCTAAGAAGTATCTGATCCAATTTTCAGTCAAGCCTTAGGATGCTATGGACACCTTAAGCAGTCACAGCATAGAAAACAGAAAACAAGCAGGAAACTCTGAAAAGTTAATCCTACCCTCCGTGAAGGGAACAAGGAGCAGGGAAACTTCTGTTTGCTAGGGCAAGTTAAAAGCCACTCTAGCTTACAAGAAGGAACTGGTTTGCTACTGATCTTACCAATTCTAATTGTCCAAAAATCCCTTTTTCTGTGGCTCCACAAAGGCAAGGAGAGGACAAGCAGCAAAGAGTGGAAATCAAGCACCTCTCAAGCACATATTCAATGCCAGCAACACGATGAAACTGCACACAGATCTGGCTTAAACCAGAATAAAAATGTACCATGCAGCCCAGTTTCAAGTTACTTGAATGAAATCTTAGCATGGCCAGTAGGAATTGCACGGATGAGGATGCACTGGGCTGCATGTCTGTTTTTCACCTGGTGTGTATTTTTTCAGGGCATCAGGAAGAGCAAGACAGGACATCCTCATATCTTATATCAGCTGCAATTTACACAATAAAATTCCCCCTGCTTCTTCCTTGGCCTCAGTAAGGCCTAAATAAACCCTGCAGAGATAAATGGCATTCCCTTAAACAATGCTTTATGCCTTTATTGTCGGACATTGTGCCTGGAACTCAGATTTAGTCATTTCAAATATCAGTTTTTCTTTTATTAGGGTACCAAAAGTAAAAGCCTGCAACCATTCTCTGATAAAAGTTAAGTTGCTCCTTCCTCTGGTAAAATGCTTTTGATCAAGCTCTTACACTAAAATTTCTCTCACAGCTTGTAATGAGCTCTCTCCACCTCACCTGAAGCAAGCAAGGTAATTTTTCTCACGTTTTGTAACTTGGGGCAGAACACGTCAGTCATCATCACACAGATGACATACCTAAAGGTGTTGCATACCTGGGCAATGCATTTGTTTTACATCAGGTCTTGGGTAGAGATGCAAGATTTAGTTTTCACCCCTCAGAAAGGAATGATTGTGTTCTCTCTTATAAGGTAACTCACTGCTTGACACAAGACATTTGGTAAGGAACAGAAAGCACCTTCAAGACTCAGCTGGGCAGAAGGTGCCACTTAGATTTTCACCAAGCCTTTAGAGAAGAGGAAATTGTCACATCAGGAAGCACCAGATGTGACAGCAACATACAGAAGACCCATCCTCTCCTGAGTGGCAGCTGGAGGCCAGACAAGATACAGGAGGGCACCTGAAATGCTGCTGTGTGCTCAGGAGTGCCTCAGATGACTCAGGACTCTCCAAGTGACAGGGAAAGTCACCCTCTGACATCTGTCTTGAGCATACACGATTCCAACTGATAAGATGCAAAGTTCTCAAGAACGTAGCACAGTGCTGGCTGTGCTGTAAGCTCCAGTTTTGCCCTTATCTTCTGCCAGGGCTGTTATGTTACACAACATTAAATTAGTTCTCCAGTGGCCCCAGGCAGCTCTGTGAAGACAACACTGCCACTCAGCTAACTAAGCAGTGTCAGGAAACAAAGCAGCTGTTGTAATATTTGACCCAGAGACAAAACCCAAATTTACCTTTAATAGTGCTGTCATCAGTATGATAACACCAGTACTGCTGCCTCCCACCTATGACCACAGGAGAGCGGGTCCTCAAGTGCTGCAGCTTGCTACAAGACACAGTATTGCTGTATGCATCCATTTACTCCCACCTGAGCTCCCACTTCATCCTTCTTACCAACAAATACGATCCCAGTGATCATTTATGACAAAGCCATAATCTTCATTTTCTTCCATGTGACAGAGAGATGAGCATGGTGGATTTTCATTAAAAGCCCCCCCAGAAATTACAGCCATTTCAGCTGCAAAGTTTCAATTTGGAAATTAAATCATATCCTGCCACTATTACACAGCTGCACAGGTTCTTAAAGAGATCAGAGAATCGAAAGCAGGACCAAGTCACCTATTTTTAGTTAATATGGTGCTGCTGCCAGTTGCCACCTTTATAAAGGGTCTGTGTTAATGCTGTTTAATCAGCGGGCAAAGTGAGGCACACTGAGTTTTTTAACTGCAGGTGAAGTTAGGGAGTATCAGTGAAAATACCACGGAAAAAGTCATGGCTTCAGCCACTCTGAAACTGAGGCTATTCTTTTGTTTGTATTACAGTGTCTGCAGTTCTCTCCTCCCCTCTCCCATTCTTCTGGGGGGTTCTGAAGGGAAAGAAACACACACAAACAAGCATGGAAATAAAGAACCGGTTCTAAATTAAAGACAAGTACCAAACACACACATCTCAGTTCACACCACCTAGCAGAGATGCTTGTTTTAGTGATGCAAATAAATCAAGATATAAAGTGACTGAAGGCTCAGAATCCCCAATAAATTTCTAGCATCGAGTGTCTCAGGATGCACCACTTTGTCCACCAAGGATATATCACAAGTCAAATCACCTCTTTTATAACAGAGCTGGATCTTGCACTACTTGGTGATGTTGCATTACAGTGGATGAGAACAAGATTTTTTTAAGACTCCAAAATGAAAGGCAGAAGGCAAATTAAACCAGTTAAGCTAGCAAAGAAAAGACTCCTCCAGGACTGGCAGGCTCTGATTTGTGGTACAACTGCACTCACCACTCACGCTTCACAGTGTGAGCATCAGGCACCAGATACCCTTGAGATACCATCAGTTCACATAATTGTTTTCCTCAATTTTACTTCACAGCCTCCACCCACAAGAATAAAGGGTTAACATCCATCGATGATATTACTCATGATGTCGTCCCAATACTGTGTCAATTAAAGCTAACGATTGCACCAGATCAAAAGACCTATGGGTTCACTTGTACTGAAGATGCTCTAGTACAGCAAAGAGGGCAGGCAAGAAATACAGTCATCTCCACAGAACAGTGTACTTTAGCTACCCAAATAAGGAATATCTGAAGATATTACTTGTGACTGTGGTATAGCCTTTACACTCCCTACTTCTAGATTTTTGTCAGGCACCCTCAGTAACAGAGTGTAAATAAACACACGTATTTTCCCCATACTGTTCCACATGCCTGTGTCCTGTCTCCTCAGGTTAACTTCCGCAAAACAGCTCACAAGAAAACAGCACAGTTGTCCTTACTATCGGTAGTCCCAGGAGTTTTGGATTCANTAATTCACCCCACATGGAGGCTTCGGTTGATTCTGATCAGGTGTTTGGTCAAGCAGACAGATCAGAGCCTTCCTCAGGAGAAGAATCACAAAGGTTATCTTCCCCAAAACAGCTCATAAGAAAGCAGCACAGTTGTCCTTACTATCAGTAGTCCCAGGAGTTTTGGATTCATCACTTCTCACTAAAGTTACTGTAATAAAGCCCATTTCTCACATGTGTGCCAAATCTCCTGTGACCTGTCACTTCCCATCCCGCATTCTCGTCTATGGGAAGTACTGAAATTAAACCTCCATGTTCTGACAATAACCTTCACTGTCTCCCAACAATAGAAACACAGGGAGCCTTGGAAATTGAAACATAAATGTGTCACTTTATCAAGATCTTTCCTGTTCATTCTGAAATATTCTGAAAAATATTTCAATTTGTGATTGTACAAGATGTTGTCTGCTACTTGCTGCCAAACCATCCCTCTCATTTTTCCACTTATGACTGTCAAATACTGTTTTAAGAACAAAAAAGGAAGATAAATACCATATGCAGTGTTACTGCACCTTTCTCTCCTTGTTCCTTACTACTTTGGAACTGGGATGCACAACAAAGGAAAAAAAATCATTCTTTCTAGGCATCAGGGAAGCTTTGCCAAAAGGCAAAGGAATACAACATAGTTCTCAAGAAAAAAAAAATGAAAAAAAAATTTAAAGGATGCATTACTTCGGCATCAATTCTACATGTTCTCTCAGTCACCTGTTCCTGCACGGACATTCTTTTCCCTCACAAAAGGTTAAGGAGGTCTGTCTCCGAGCTGACAGCTGTCAGAGGAACTTAAGCTGTATAAAGACTGATATCTCACTTGCCAAGCAGATTTCGTTACTTAGCGAGAAAAGGAGGGAAAAAAAAATAAAACGAGAGAAAGTAGCACGGCAAGGCTTCCTCGCCGGCACCACACAACGAACCGCTTCCCACACGCACAGCGCAACTTTTAAGGAATACAAGCAGGAAAGCGCGCTGGGTTATTCTAGCACAACCTGAGCGAGGGATGGAGAAAGGATCCCTTGCAGGGGGCGGGAAGGGGAAGGGTTCCTCACAGAGGGCGGGAGAGGGAAGTGTCCCTCAGAGAATGGGGAAGGAAGGTCTCGGCGGCGGCGCTGCCACAGGCGCTGCCCGTCATGGTCCTCCCCGCTGCCCCTTCCCTGCAGCCCGGCCCGGGACCGCCCGGCCCGGCCCCGGCACCCACCGCCGAGCCAGTTGGAGGAGATGTTCTGCAGCATGGTGAAGGGGACGCAGAAGAAGGCGATGAGGAGGTCGCTGAGCGCCAGGGAGCAGATGAAGGTGTTGGTGACGGTCCTCATGGCTTTGCTGCGGGTCACCACGTAGAGCACCAGGCAGTTGCCGAAGAGCGCCAGGACGAAGATGAGAACGCAGATGAGGACGAAGGCCACCTTGGTGCGCCCCGGCAGCTCCGGGATGTACACCAGCGGCTGCAGCCCGTAGAGAGCGATGAACTGCTCCCGAGTCACGTTGTTGTCCCGCAGGAGCTGCGTGAACTGCTCCGGGGTGATGTTCAGGGACGGAATGGCGCCCGCTCGGGGACCGACACCCCCCGCCCCTCAGCCGCCTCAGCGCCGCCGCCCGCGCCCCGCCATGGCCGGACCACCGGTCCCCCGGCTCTCGGGCGGGCCGGACCCCGCGGTGCGGCGGAGCAGGGAGCGCTCGGGGCCGGGAGCAGCCCGTAGGGCCGGGATCGGGACACAAACTTGGAGCGGCGGC